>APFE031059898.1:7809-99176 GCA_000404065.3 Pinus taeda | reverse complement strand
AATCTGAGGTTTTCCGTTTGTAATACGTGCGTGTCTGGCGTCGTTCCCAACGAGGGAGGATTGATCCCCTCACTGGTTCAGACACGAGCTCGTGCTTCTCCTTTAAGAGGAGCTTTCTCAGAGTATAAATGTAACAGCTAGATTTATTCTATCACAAGATAAGCTACTTGTTTGGTTTTATAGTCTTGGAGAGTTAATTACTCACCTATTCCAAGACACTAGCCTGATCTATGTTGGTGCTTCAGAGCCCTAGAAAAATAAAAATTTCTAAGTTAATTTTACCTTAAGCATTGATTTTAATGGTTGTTCTTTAAGACAAAGGTGATGGAGATGAAACTTGGTGGTGTATAGACTCGACTCCAATTCTCTAAAAGATGCACCTAAGATGATTGATAATTTTCTCTTTTCAATGAATGTTCTAACTAAGAGAGTTGAGAGAATGCAATCTTTTCAATAAAAACAACTTTCTTAAAAGACAATCAAAGAAACAATTCTCTTATCTTTCAAAGCGCACAAAACATGACCACTCTTTACTTCATGAAAAAATTCCTTTCTCTTTCAAAGACGTCAAATGCTACTCTAAAGAAAATTTTGCAAAGGAGATCGTTGATATTTTCCTATTTAATAAAAGCATGTAAAATTAATCTAATTAAACAATTTCAAGATCTATGAAAATCTATGAAAAATTCACTCAAAAGCAAATCAAAGGAAATTTACCTAACTTTCCCTAACAAGTAAATCTAAGAAGAAAAATCCTACTAAGATGATTCCGGGATGTTTTACTTGGCAACAATCAGTCCAAGGACTAGTTTATGCAGAATCACAAACTAATCAAAACAAAAATTCAATCTCTTTTTGTTCTTTTTGAAAATGAAATTCACAACTTTAAATGAACAAGTTATATCGAAATTTTGCAAAGAGGCAACACAAAGGTAGGTCGCTCACTCGGGTAGACTTTACGACTGGTCCGACTCCTAAGAAGACTGAGAAAACTAGAGATATCTAAGGCTTCGCAACTTCTAAACCCAAAGTCACTACAGGACCAATAAAAATTGAAACCCTAAGGCTAAAATCTCGATGAATTTCACTAAAACTTTCGAGACTAATGGAACAAGTGCAGGTGAAGATTTTTGACAGTCAACCAGTGGATCTGGGCAGTAAAGACTAAGAAAAACAAAATCTAAAGGGAAAAAGTGATGAAAAAGGAAATTTTCTCAATTTTAACAGGGCACGCAGGCAGCCTGTTTAACCAGGTGCATGCACGCTCTGTGTACACAGATACAGTGCGTACAGGTACGCACTGTGTCTAACTCAGAGGGTGCGTACTACTGCAAAATGAAGAAACACTAAGTTCTAACTCGACTCTAAGCTAAGCCACCCAAAAACACAGTCAAGCAACCAATAAAAAAAAGAAACAAGACTCTTTTCAGATCAAAGTAATACTCAAAGGAAAAATCAATCACATCAATGGATTCCCCAGTGGAGTCGCCAATTTGTCATGCGGAAAGAGTTATTTTTGTGGACAAACCTAACCTCCCTAGGAGTCTAAGAATCTCTAGTGACAAATAAAACAAACAAGAGAAATCCTTCTCTAAATATACATTATTCTATGAGAAACCAAGTGTTGTTTGATCCTACCTCAAATCCAAAGCTTGTTGTAGCAGTCTAGCCTTGCTGATCCGGATGAGCTCCTCCTTCACTTTAAGACCTGCATACACTAACAGTCAAACGATTACATAAAACCTGAATATTTCATAAAACAAAGCATATTCATCATATAGACCAAGGAGTACATGAAATAATTCATTAACAACAAATCATTGAGAAGAATGGATTTATTTGTATTAAGGAAACAAAAAAGGAACCATTACAACCTGAGCCTTGGTGTTGTGCAAGCTCCTCTCAGGGTCCAGCAAGAGATTTCCTCTACTTTGACAAGCTCACCCACTCCCACTATGGCGACAAGGAAGGATGGTGATCTCTCCTCACAAGTTAACAATTGAAGTCCTAATTCCAGCAGCATTTACCCTTTGGAATGTTCAGCTTTCAACCTCCCCTCCTTTGGCCCAATGCCTGTATTTATAGTGTTCTAGAGGAAGTTATTCAGTTCCAACATCAATGGGATACTCCCTCTTTTGGATGAGGTAGCTCCTCTCTTGATGGGATAAGTTCCTCTATCATAGGGATGCATGAACCATCTGGAGGCGCTCAATACACGTCAAACACTCTTCTAGGGGGCTCTAGAAGTGACCACAAGTAACTTTTTAAAGATGAAACTCGCGCCTTTTGACCTTTCCAGGGGTACGCACCCATCCTTTGGCTTACAGTACAAGTACGCAGGTACATTGTGTTTGGGGTGCGTACACGCAGGCAAGGTAGAGAGAACCTGCGTACCAGAGATAAACATGTTTTTAAGTGACTTTCTCTCTTTTTGAAGTTTGACATGAAGAGCAGAGGTATTAGGCTTGACAAGGAGGATAATATGACTATTGATGGAGCCATATTAACTGCAGATAGTCATGGTGACAAATTTCAGTGTAACAAGTTGACACTTTTATTAATAAATTTTACAACTCTTAAACCTTCATTGCATACACACATAGTCATGTCCACATAACTTTATTTGTAGAAGTCGTTCGATTATTTCATACAACTAGTTTTGTGGTTGTGACCAAAAGTGAATGTGCATTGTTGCATATAGAAAAGAGTCATAATTACAAATTTGTGCTATGCACCACCTCGTTTCCCAAACAAATACATAGTAAAAACCTCGCACAATGAAAATTAACATTTATAATCATTATGTTCTTTCACAAATATCTTGTCCTCTGCAAAGATTCATAGCAATTTCTCCCTTGCACATACTTTGTACTCTACACAGTAAAATGTTTCCATAGTGAAACATAATAATATTCCACCCTCTCCTACACATACGTTGTCCTCTGTAAACATTCATATGATATACGATCAGGAAATATGTAAAAATACTAGATTTGCTCAAAAAATCCTCTGCAAAGATTCATAGTTCTAAAATCAAAGCTCTACGTAATTTCTCTTCCACACATACTTTGTACTCCAGACAATAAAACATATGCACAATGAAACATAATAATATTTCATGCTCTCCTGCACATACGTCATTCTCCGTAAACATTCATACAATATTATACAATTAGGAAATGTTTAAAAGTATTAGATTTGTTCGGAAAATCAACAAACATACTATATCTTCTGTACAATCAAAGCTATGCACAATGAAACATAATAATAATAATAATAGATTAACATTAGTAGTTCAACACTAATTTCCACATGCACCCCCGATTCTCCTGAAAACACCCTGTCCTACTAATTTTTTTGCATAATGAAATCTCCAATACAAACCCCATCCCGCTCTAAAATCAAAGCTCTACACAAATTCTCTCTCATACATACTTCATACTCTACACAGTAAAAATTTCACATAATGAAACATAATCATATTCCTAGCCTAGGAATATTAGAATTGATGAGCTTCATCATTGAGTAATTATATGGGCCTTAATTGGCCTTAATTCACCTCCTAGCTTAGTAAAACCAACTATTCTCACAACTTATTGCATACTTTTGATTATATTTTGCTTATGAGATGAGTTAGAGTTCGATATTTTTCTTTGTGGTCTAATGTGCATGTAATGGAGGAATAAAGGATTAAAGTAAGGGAAATGCAAGGATAAAAGGTAAAAGCAAGGAACTATGGTAAAAGACCTTGGTAAAAACTTAGATGGGACAAGGAAGAGGAATTACATGAGGCAAATCCTCCTCATTTACTGCCCATCCATTCAAATATCCCTCCATTAGCTAAAAGTAAACACAACCAAATTAGGAGTACTAAAAGACAGCCAAGCAAGTGGAAGTACAAGCAGCCTCTCTACTAGAAGAAAGATGAGCTAGTGAAAGTGAAAGGACGAGTTACCATTAAGTTGGGAGTTGTACCTCCCTAATTTTGAGGGAATTCGTTGAGACTTCAGATGTATAAATAGATAGCCTTATGACCTCAGATTTTTTAGTTAACCAATAGTCAGTCCGTCAGTTAACAAGTATTCACGCCTTTTGACTTATAATAGTTTGATGTAATACAATGTTATTTGATAATGAAGATGAGTTTTGATTTGAGCCAGCACTGAGTTAACTCAGAGGGTTGAATCTTTTAGGGTTAGGACCCGATCCTAGCAGCCAAAGCTCCTCTTTCTTGTGTTGTATTTTAGCATAGAATCATGCTTTCTGTTCATTTACTCAAGTAGTTCATTTCCATTACAGCACTAGCATAGATGCATGGTTTGATTGTTCATCTAGTTAAATACGTGCATTTTCATTATAGTGGTTTAGTACAGATTCATGGCTTTCCTGCTCATTGACTTAAGTAGTTTCTTGTTTTCTATTCATTTGCTTGAATAGTTATAGTTTCATTATAGTAGTGCATAGTAGATTAGTTGTGTTCCAGTTTGCTTCATTTATGTTTTCAATTAGCCTAGTAGCAAAGAAAAGACCCACAAGGCTTCTCACGGGTGTCTCGGCCTCACCTCCTCCCTCTAGGACCATGATGCGAGGAAGAAACCCTGTAGCAACCCCAAAAACACAGGGTTTTGATTTTCACAAAGGGTTTGTTGTTTGATGCAGTCACTAAGTTCATTTCATATTGCTCTGTTCCTTTAACGGGCATCTGCTCCTTCACTCTCTCCCTATTATTTGATCTCACTCACGTTCCCATGTCATCCTCCTTCAGCACAAAAATCTCAACGGAAGTTGTTGATCCACATTCAAATGGTTTTTAAACTGTCCATCGCTTTACACGGCAAAACCCGACCAATCACCACTCAAATTCCTTTTTGCGTTTGACTGTTTGTTCTTTAAATTCCCACTGTCGATCTACCTTGTTAGATCTGACGGTTATCATGCGATATCGCGTGGATTCCCATCTGGCCGTTATCGGGTTGAGGGCAAGCGATATGGTTGGTTTCCCCATGCTACATGTTGGTCGGGGAGGCTAATCGTGTAAAATTTTGGGAAACCACTTTTGTTGCTTTGAGGGTGCGTGATATATAACTTACCGCCCTCCAAACTTGCTCATCATTTCCACACGTTTTCTTCTCACACTCCAATCTCCACCGTCGATCTGCCTTGCCAGATTTGATGGCCATCACATCACCCGATACCATTCTTGCACGTTCCTTTTGCCCGTGATCTTAGCCACCCATCTACCTACGTAACCTCCTACGATCTGATCTCAGCCATTCATTCACCTTCCATCCACATGATCCAACGGTCCTCATGCGTTGTTGCTCCTTCACGTCCTCCTTTCACCAATTTGACCTTCGATTGCTTTCTCCGCTTAAACACAGACTTGGCTTAGTCCCATTTGCTTGCACCTTTGCATCGTTGTTTAATTGGTTAGCTAGGGTCTGGTATGAGTTCAACATTGCATGTTGCTTTCTTCATTTCTATAGTAGATTAACTCTCCCCTAGACTAGGTTTGCTCTCCTTCCATCAAAATCAAGCTTCTTATGACCCTATAGAAGTCTAGCTTGGAACCTTTGGGGTCTCTTACCATATGAGCAGTGACAACAGCCAGTACCTTCACTTCTACTTGTGTATATAGCACAGTCACCTCCAAGTTTGTACAGACCCTGGGTTGATAAGTAAAGCTGGTAGCCCTGGGAGTTGCAACATTCTTGTTGCAATACCTAGGTTCATTACTTTTTGGCGTCGTTGCCAGGGAGGTGTCAGAGTAGTAGTAATTATTGTTCTTTTCTTCTATTTTCTAGTTTCCAACTTTCTTCCATTAGTTTATTTCTGCAAAAGTAATCTAGTTTCTTTCTTTCATTTTGTCATTTCTCTGCTTTCCTTTCCATTCTGCAAGTTAATCTAGTTTTCTTTCCATTTTGCAAGTAGTTTCCTTTTGTTAGTGTTTTTCATTCAATTCAACAATTTTATTTTGCAAGTAGTTTTCTTTCTGTCGGTAGTTTCTTTTCATTCAGTCAGCAATTTCAATACAGCATGTAGTTTCCTTTCTCTCATTAGTCTTTCATTCAACAATTTCATTCTGCAAAGTAGTTTCCATTATGTTAGTAGTTTTTCATTTAATCAACAATTTCCTTTCTGCAGAGTACTTTCCAGCTTTAAAGAAAATCTCACAAAAACCCAAAAACATTTCCTTTCATGCCTCGTAGGATTAGGGATAATTCAGGAAAATTCTTGCCAAATGCCCCCACCTCATCCAACAGTAAACCTCCTTTCTTCTTCATGGACGGTGAATTGGAAGCCCCTTAGGGTGAGCAAACTGACATATTTGAGGAACCTATAGGGGAAGAAGAAGAGGAAGAACCCATTCCTACTAAACCAATGGCTGAACACTTAAATTACAGAGGAGATAGAGGGAGAATTGTGAGTGCCTTCCCCATTAGGGAAACCAATGGGGACACTAAAATGAAGAATATAAGCCCCTCCGCTCTACCTCATTTCCATGGCTTAACCACAGAGGACCCTTACACTTTCCTATTTGAGTTTGCTATTGTCTGCCGAACCTATGACTATAAAGATGATGAGCAAAAGTTGAAACTGTTATCTACCCTCAAGGATGCAACATTGCGCTGGTTCATGGGTTTACCTGGAGATAGCATAACAAATTAGGCTCAGATGCAACAGGCCTTTAACAAAAAATATAGGGACTATTGTAGGTCAAAGGACACTAAAGATGAAATTTTTAGGATGACCATAGGCCATGATGAATCCCTATAAGACTAAGAAGAAATATTCCAACTCAACTACAAAAGGGCTAGGTGCACACTTGACCCTGAGTCATTGAAGCTATTCCTACTTAGAGGAGTAAGGGAGGATATCCTAGACACCTTACATATGTTATGAGGAGGAGATATCTACCAACTACCCTATGAGGACATCAAGACTGTCTTTAGAAACCATTCTAGGGCAACCAAAAACAAGGGTAGAAGTAGTCAACCTATGGACAATACCTCGTCTTCCAACTCATCCATCAAGGGTGAAATTGGAAATATGTTGGAGGAATTCAAAAGTGAGATGCTGCAAACCCTTGCCTTGCAATTGGATACCATGAATATCAAAAGGAAGCAAGAGGAAGCATAGAGAGCCTTGGCCATCTTCTATCCTAGGTGCACCAAAAGGCATCCTATGAATGAATGGCCATTAAACTGTATTGAGGTTTGCTCAGTCTGTTAAGAAAACCACTCCACAGGCAAGTGCCCTTCCTTACCTAGACTCAAAATTGTATACCAAGGAGCTGAAGGGGTCACTGAGTAGCTTTGCTACATTAACCAAAGGAGACCTCCTGGGCCTAGACCATTCCAACAGGGTATGCAAGGATCATCCCGTGCATATTACAACCCCAATAAAAACACGGCTACACCTTCTTAGGGACCCCCTGCCAATCCTTCTTGGTCTACACACCCTCCTTGGGCCTATGCATCTCAATATCATTCCCAGCCGGCCAGCCAGTCATTTCGAACATACAATCAGCCACAACATCTGTGGAATCCCCCACCCTACGGGTGGAGGCCCCAATTCAACAATGTTCCATCTCTATTGCCTCCATCACCTACTCAACCACAACTCCTGCACTCTGCTCCACCTAGGCAACCCCAAATGCCTTCCCAACCAAATCCAAAGCTAAACAATAGGAAGGCCCAATAAACATACTGTGGAGAGACATTATACCCAACTTATGCTGTTGAAATTCAGGAGATCAACCTGAGATCTGGGAAAATTCTCCTAGATAACCAACCTCCCTATCCACATAAGGAGGTTGAGAAAAAAAGAGAGGAAAGCAACCTTAAAGCAAATTAGCCCAACCACACCAGCCTACCCCACAAGAAACTGAACTTCTGGGAAAATTGTAGAATCTATGTGTAAAGATCCCCCTTCTCCAGGCAATCAAAGATGTGCCTATTTACAATAAATTGATTAAGGAGAAGTGCTTTAAGCATCTAGGAAGAATAAAAAGGGATGCCCCTACCATTAATGTCATTGGGCAATTATCTGACTTAATGTTGGGGTAGGCAATATGTCCAAAATACTTAGATCCTGGAAGCCCAGTAGTTGATGTCCACATCAATGGCACCATTTTCCCACACACTCTGATTGATCTTGGGGCTGCTATTAATGTGATTACCAAGGACACCGTGCTCAAGCTTAACCTCCAAGGGTCATTAAGGAAGACCACAACAGTGCTGCAACTTGCAGACCGTTCCACAGTCACCCCTGAGGGAATTGTGGAGGATGTGATGGTCTCCAATGATTCCTGGGAGTACCTAGTAGATTTCCTAGTTCTTCACCCTAAGGCTAACTTTACTGGTTACCCTCTCCTCCTTGGGAGGCCATGGTTGGCCACAGCTGATGCCTACATTAGCTGTAGAGCTGGGAATATGACCATCAAGAATGGGCACATGCCCAAACGATTAGTCTTATACGCTCCTACTCAACCCTCCCTAGAACATGACTTACCTTTATGGTTGGAGGAGGAGGACAAAGATGAGATTTTTTTTTCTAAATTGTATACTTTGGAAGCCATCATAGGAGGAGGACAACAAGATGAGGATGATTTCATTGAACACCTGCTCCAAAGTCCAACTCCTAGTTCATTACCCCTAGAAGAAGAAGTAAAAGAAACACTGAAAAGTCATCCAATTGACTTACGCTTGGCCGATTCCAATCCAATCCAAGTCAAAACCATATAATGTAACCCAGAAAGAACCTTGAAGATTAATCCATCTCTTTCTACTTCAGAGGAGGAAAAACTATGCAACTTGTTGAAAGAGAACCTAGAAGCCTTTGCTTGGAGATACAAGGAAATGAAGTGAGTAAACCCCTCAATGTGTACTCACCAAGGAACCCAGTCAAGAAACCCCAAAGGAGGATGAATCCAACCCTCAAAGACATAGTCAAGGAAGAACTGCAGAAACTGTTAGATGCAGAGTTCATTTACCCTTTCTCTCACAGTGAGTGGGTCTACCCTTTGGTGTTAGTTCCCAAGAAGAATGGGAAGTGGAGGATTTGTGTCGATTATAGGGAGCTGAATAAAGCCACAAAGAAAGATAATTTCCCCTTACCCTTCATTGACCAAGTGTTAGATGGCCTGGCAGGGAAGAAGTTATTTTATTTCCTAGATGGATTTAGTGGGTACAACCAGATCCAAATCTACCCAAAAGACCAGGATAAGACCACTTTAACCTATCCTTGGGGTACCTTTTCCTATAGGGTCCTTCCTTTTGGCCTGTGCAACGCTCCTGCCACTTTCTAGAGAGTAGTCCTAAGTATTTTTGCCGAATTAGTTCATGATGCTATGGAGATCTATATGGATGATTTTACACGTTATGGTTGTGATTTCCAAGAGGCCCTGACTAAGCTAGGCAAAGTATTACGTAAATGCATTGAGATGAACCTGTCCCTCAGTCCAAAAAAATGTGAATTCTTAATGACTGAAGGGACTGTGCTAGGTCATTCCACAACTCAGCAGGGACTGTAGGTGGACCCAAACAATGTAGCAATCATTCAAAGTGTTCCACCTCCACAAAAGCAGAGAGATGTTAGGAGTTTCTTAGGGCTAGCTGGATATTACAAAAGATTCATAAAAGACTTCAGCAAGTTAGCCTCTCCTTTGTTTGGATTATTGGCCAAAGACTCTGAATTTATATGGTCAAAGAGCTATCAAGAGGCCCTAGACATTCTAAAGGGTAAGGTAACCATTGCACCAATCCTTAGAGGCCCAAACTAGGCCCTCCCTTTTCACATTCATGCTGATGCCTCACATAAAGCCATAGGAGTAGCCTTAGGTTAGGTAGAAGAGAAATTGCCTCATGCCATCTACTTCACCAATAAAAACATGTCAAAGGCTGAACTAAACTATATTGTGACAGAAAAAAAACTCTTGGTCGTTGTGCATTCATTGAACAAGTTTAGGCATTACGTTATAGGCTATCATACATTTGTGCATACTGATCATGCTGCAATTAAATATTTAATGAAAAAATCAGATGTAAATGCTAGAATCATAAGGTGGTTACTTTTATTGCAGTAGTTTGATTAACTATTGTTGATAAGCCTGGTAAAGAAAATGTTGTTGCTAACTTTCTATCTATAATAAATTTGCCTGTAGGTGAAGAAGGAATGGTGGACGATCAGTTACCAGATGAGCATTTGTTTGCTATTTCGGTGCTCTCCCCATGGCTTGTTTATATAGCAAACGATCTGGTGTCAGCACAGTTCCCACCAAACCTGCCCTCCAGAGAGAAGAGCAAGATAATCAGGAAGAGTGCACCCTCCACTTGGATTGGGGGCAATCTATTTAAACTTGGCCCAGATCAAATCTCGAGACAATGTGTAAGGGAAGAGGAAGTCTTTGATATCCTTCTGACCTATCATGATGGGCCTTTTAGAGGCCACTTTGCAGCAAAAAGGACAACATTCAAAGTGCTGCAAGCAGGCTATTATTGGCCTACTCTTCATCAGGATGTGAACACGTATGTTAGTTAGTGTGATCGGTGCTAGAGGACGGGAAAGCCTACTCCAAGGGATGAAATGCCCCTATAGCCTCAAGTGACTTTCGAGCCATTTGACAAATGGGGCATTGACTTCATTGGGCCTATCAACCCTCCTTCCAAGCAAAAACAACACATCATTGTGTGCACTGATTACTTGACTAAGTGGGCATAAACCAAAGCAATCAATGTAACAACAATAGAAAAGGTGGCTTCCTAAGGGAGAACATATTCTACAAATTTGGGTAGCCTAGAGAACTAGTCACAGACCAAGGTAGCCAGTTCACCTCCAACATGATTGAAGAAATGCTCAAGCATCACAAGATCAACATAGGACCTCCATTCCTTATCATCCACAAGCTAATGGGCAAGTGGAGGTGACCAATAGAGCACTGGAGAACATCTTGGCAAAGGTAGCGAACAATAGCAGAAAGGACTGGGCTGAGAGACTAGTTAAGGCCATCTGGGCCTATAATACAACATGGAAGACCACCACTAGATTTACACCCCATGAGTTGGTCTATGGAAAAAAGGCTTTGTTGTCCATTGAATTTGAATATAACACATTGAGGATGGCATCCCAACTAGATTTATATCTCAGTCACGCACAAAAAGAAAGGTTGTTCCATTTGAATGGCCTAGATGAATTCAGAATGCAGGCCCTCCTCCATACAGAGATAATTCAGCTTCAGAGAAAGATTTGGCATGACATGCATATTAAGGAGAAGCTATTTCAAGAAGGAGACTAGACATTATTGTATGATTCAAGGTACAAAGACTTCAAGGGCAAGCTAAGAACAAGATGGCTCAGACCATATGTGGTGAAAAGATGCCATGACAATGGTTCAGTGCAAATAAGGACTATAGATGAAGAAGCCATTCCATTACTAGTTAATGGACGCAGATTGAAATTATACAAGAGGCCTTCATCTAGACAAGAGTTCATTGACAACATCAATAAGACAATGACGATGGTGAAGCATGTTTCAACTCCTCCCTCATCAGGTCACTGAAAAAAGAAAAAAAGAAAATAAGGATTCAAGTGAAAACATCTATGAGGTGCCTAAGTCCCATCTTTGGGTTGTAAACCTCCATGAGGCAACCCAAGAATGAGAAAAATGGAAAGAAAAAGGACATCCCTGGGTGAAAACCTTCCTTGAGGCGCCCAGGGAAAATATCTAAGGTGAAAACCTCTCTGAGGCAACCTAGGTGTTTAAAAAAAACAAAAACAAAAAATAATTGTTATTTGCAGGAGGACGAGAAAGACAATCAGGGAGCAAAGAGAATATCCAAAGGGGGACTTGCCTCACATGTTTTCATCTCCTCCACTCCTTACCATGCATCCCTCCATAAATTCCATTGTTTTTCACTTCATTGCTCCAATTCAGGTGAAAATTGTATTTTCTGCAAGGACCCCTCACCTCATCCATTATCATCATCCCTGCCTTCACACAAACTCCTACTCCGTTTATCCATTCATTGCAGCATCCTCATAGACACCATCAATAGACAATAGGGGAGGAAGAAAGATGACTACACAACAACAACAACATCAAATCTGCAGTCACAGACACCATCAACAGACAACAGAGGACGAAAAAGAATGACCATCAACAACACCTCTGATCTTTGACACTTGCAGTGTGGCATTAAGGCCACATGTAAGTATCCTACTCAGGCACTCATCTGCATAATTTGATAAAAGGTTGTAAAGGTTAAGAGGTAGTTGGTTTGTAAGTAAAAAGGTGGCCAATTTCCTCTATAAAAAAAAAGGTCGTGCCCTCCAAACCTCAGGATCCCTATAACATGGGTAGTCTTCGATGACTCACCAATAGAGGCTGACATCAAAACCTTCATCTATGGTGTTAGTCCTTCTATCAGCGAGGAGGAGACAAAACAAGAAAAAGTAGATAAAGATCTAGATGGGGATGAGATGGATAAAAAAAGAAACTAATACAGAGGGACATGATGAAGAAGAACACAAAGGAACATGATGCTAAAACAGAAAAGGAAGAAGGCATTGAAACAAAGAAGAACAAGCAACAAGAAACAAAAGAACTAAGTGGCTTCAGGGACAGAGAAGCAGTTGAACAGTCAAAACCCCGTGGCCTTAATCAACACCCATAATTTAATTGCAAATGATCCTTAGATGACACTTAGATATTTTGCTGCCCAAGGGCAAGAAAATACACATTTTGAGGATATGTTTAGGCTGATAAGAAATGATACTATACATGCCTGCTAAAGGAGATGAAAAACTGCCAGCTAGCTTGAAGATTAGAGAATATCAGTGGGAAAAAGGAGGAAGGAACGCAGGCTCCTATGAGCAAGAAAAGAAGACCACAACAAAAACATGAGATGTCAGGGAGGCTACCAGAGCCAACAAGTTGCTCAGAAGGATGAGCAACACTTTCAGTAGGGGGTTGATGATGAGCCTCATCATTGAGTAATTATATGGGCCTTAATTGGCTTTAATTCACCTCCGAGCTTAGTCAAACCAACTATTCTCACAATGTATTACATAATTTTGATTATATTTTTCTTATGGGATGAGTTAGAGTTGGATATTTTGCTTTGTGGTCTAATGTGCATGTAATGTAGGAATAAAGGATAAAAGCAAGTTAAATGCAGGGATAAAAGGTAAAAGCAAGGAACTATGGTAAAAGACCTTGGTAAAAACTCAGATGGGACAAGGGAGAGGAATTACAAAAGGAAAATCATCCTCATTTACTACCCATCCATTCGAATATCCCTCCATCAACGAAAAGTACACATAGCCAAATCAAGAGTTCTAAAAGACAGCCAAGCAAGTGGAAGTACAAGCAGCCTCCTTACTAGAAGGCAGCTGAGCTAGTGAAAGTGAAAGGACAAGTTACCATCAAGTTAGGAGCTGTACCTCCCTAATTTTGAGGGAAGTCATTGAGACTTTAGATGTATAAATAGATAGGCTTAGGACATCAGTTTTTTTAGTTAACCAATAGTCAGTCAGTTAGTTAGCAAGTATTCAGAGCTTTTGACTTGTAACAATTTGATGTAATACAATGTTCTTTGATAATGAAGATGAGTTTTGATTTGAGCCAACACTGAGTTAAATCAGAGGACTAAAGCTCTTAGGGTTAGGGTTCAACCCTAGTAGCCAAAGCTCCTCTTTCTTGTATTGTATTCTAGCATAGAATCCTGCTTTCTGTTCATTTACTCAAGTAGTTCATTTCCATTACAACATTATCATACATGCATGGTTTGATTGTTCATCTAGTTAAATAGGTGCATTTTCATTACAGTGGTTCAACACAGCTTCATGGCTTCCCTGCTCATTGACTTAAGTAGTTTCCTGTTTTCTATTCATTTGCTTGAATAGTTACAGTTTAATTACAGTAGTGTAGAGCAAATTAGTTGTGTTCCAGTTTGCTTCATTTATGCTTTCAATTAGCCTGGTAGCAAAGAAAAGATCCACAAGGTTGCTCACAGGTGTCTCGGCCTCACCTCCTCCCTCTGGGACCATGATGTGAGGAAGAAACCCTGCAGCAACCCCAAAAACATGGGATTTTGGTTTTCACACAGGGTTTGTTGTTTGATGTAGTCACTAAGTTCATTTCATATTACTCTGTTCCTTTAACGGTCATCTTCTCCTTCACTCTCTCCTTGTCATTTGATCTCACTCACGTTCCCATGTCATCCTCCTTCAACACAAAAATCTTAGCAGAAGCTATTGATCCACGTTCAAATGGTCTTTAAACTGTCGATTGCTTTACACATCAAAACCCGACCAATCACCACTCAAATTCCTTTTTGTGTTTAACTTTTTGCTCTTTAAATCCCCATCGTCGATCTGCCTTGTCAGATCTGATGCTTACCACATGATGTCACGTGGATTTCTGTCCGACTATTATCGGGTTGAGGGCACGCGATATGGGTGGTTTCCCCGTATTACGTGTCAGACGGGGAGGCTAATCATGTAAAATTTTGGGAAACAACATACCAATTTGAGGGCGCGTGATATATAGCTTACTGCCCTCCAAACCTGCTCATCATTTCCGTGCGTTTTCTTCTCGCGCTCCAATCTCCACCGTCAATCTGCCTTTCCAAATCTAACAACCATCGCATCACCCAATACCATTCCCGCACGTTCCTTTTTCCTACGATCTCTACCGCCCATCTACCTACGTACGATCCTGATCCAACGGTCCTGATGCGCTGTTGCTCCTTCACGTCCTCTTTTCACCAATTTGACCTGCGATTGCTTTCTCCGCTTAAACACAGACTTGGCTTAGTTCCATTTGCTTGCACATTCGCATCGTTGTTTAATTGGTTAGCTAGGGTCTGGTATGAGTTCAACATTGCATGTTCCTTTCTTCATTTCTGCATTAGATTAACTCTACCCTATACTAGGTTTGCTCTCCTTCCATCAAAATCAAGCTTCTTCTGACCTTATAGAAGTCTGGCTTGGAACCTCTGGGGTCTCTTGCCAGATGAGCAATGACAATAGGCAACACCTTCACTTGTACTTGTGTATATAACACAATCACCTCCAAGTTTGTATGAACCCCAGGTTGATAAGTAAAGCTGGTAGCCCTCGGAGTTGCAACATTCTTGCTACAATACCTAGACTCATCAAAAACATTGGAACAATACCCTATGCACCACCCCATACAATGGAAATCAACATTATTAATCATTCTGTAATTGGTAAAAACCCTCTGCTTATTGACTAGGTATAAATCATGCTTATTCACTAGTTCGTGATGCCTGAAAATCGATAAACATACAATTAAACATAATAATAATAACATATTAACATTAATAGTTCACCATTAATTTCCTGTCCTAATAAAAGCTCTACACAATGAAATCTCTTGCACAAACCCCATCCCGCTCCAAAATCAAATCTCTATGCAATCTCTCCCACACATACTCCATACTCTACACAACAAAAGCTTCGTATAATGAAACATAAAAATATCCCCGTTCTACTATAGCCAAAGAGTGAAAAGACCCATACAATGCCTCTTGAAAATAAGCAAGTCATTGAGGTGGTAGGAGCAGGAGGGATTCTCATTAATCCTGAAGGAATCATAGAAGATAGATATGCTTGGAGGCTTGGAAGGGAGACAAACAACCAAGTAGAAGCTTATGGCTTGTTTCTAGGTCTAACATTGGCTCAAAAGAAAGGCATTAAAAAAGTACAAGTCTTAAGGGACTCCATGTTTATCATTAGGCATATGAACTATGCTTCATCAACAAAAAACATTATCCTGAATCAAGTTATCAAGAGATCCCAAGGGTTGATCCCCTCCTTCGATTTAGTGTATTTTTTTCATATTCTTAGAGGGACTAATCAAGAAGCCGATAAACAAGAAAACCAGGCCTGTCAGTTGGACAGAGAAAGAAGTGTTGTGAACGAGGTCGAGGGAATGATTTGCATCACCTAATTGCATTCATGAGATTCAAGTTTTGGGTTGAGGATGACATCCTTGATCTTGCTAATAAGTTAGCAAATATTAGCAATTGGGACTACGCAATTTGGTTTCTAATGTTAGCCTATTGGTTTCCCTTCCTCCCTGTCGCCCTCCCTCTCTTGTTTCCCCTCGCTTCCCCTCCCTCCATTTTCCCTTTTTCCTATTTAACCCTCGCATACCTATCCCCCATCATTCTCCCCCCTCCCTCCTTGATATTCCCTTCTCCTGTTTCGTACCTCTTTCCGTCATGTTCCCCTCTCTTGAATCCTTCATTCCCTGCACCTTGGCCCTTGTCGCACCACACCATGCGGGACCTGACCTGTCCTTGGGCCTCATGGCATGGGATTCCTCTGCTTGTGACCACGATGTGTCTGTGTTCATAACCCTGGTACAACACCTGTGCCTAGTAGATTTCAAAGTGTGAGTACCCAAATCCCACACCTTGGATCATGGTGCAAAGGCCGACGCACCATTCTCAGGTGATTGCAATTAAATGGGGAATTTAGAGCAGCGATTAATTCTCATGCTTAGAAACTCTATGGTTGCTTGTGGGAGGACCGTTTGGATGATAATGACAGGCCAAGAACAGAGCTGGGAAATAATGGTGGACTATTGGGAATTTATGGAAGTTCATTAGGATTACAGCTCCAACAGTACCTCTCCAATGTACTGCATCATCATAAGTTTTAAGGTTTTTTTTGCTCATGTGGGCTCTGTGAAGGCCAGGCGGCTGAAGGTGTGGTCTATGAGGGTCAACTATTGGGTCTTGGCTGTAGTACATGACCTCAGGGTGATTTCTGATGTGCCTAAGTATTCGAGTGTTAACATTCAAGGGGCTTCCTGTCTGAGTGTGGTTGCTTGGGTGAGGAATTTTGGATTGAGTGTTGTTAGTTTGCTTGACTAGAAGGTGATTCTGGAACAAAACCTTGGGAATAATTCGAGTGTTGAAATCCAAAGGGCTACTTGTCTGAGCGCGACTGCTAGTGTGAAGGCTGCGGGTGTAAGTGTTGATTCTCTACTTAACTGGGAGGGGGTTTTGGAATAGAACCTCAGGGACTCTTTAGATTTGGAGGATGGTGGGTTCATGGAGTGGTGGGTCACGAGTATCCTGGAGTCAAGAGGGCACGATAGTGGGATCTGTGGCATTCTGGAGAAGCTAGTTAGAAGTAGTCTAAAGATGGATACAAGTGCGCACAACGTTGCGAATAGCTCCCTGTCGGGCTCATGGGGCTGTCATAGGCCAAGGGCAGGGGGCCACAGGTGGGAAACTATCTAGATGGAGGTAGCAATATGCAAACCTACAATAAATGTGTGCAGGATCACTTGGAGATACGAGAAGGGTTGGCTGAGATGCATCATTGCATCCATAAACAACAACTGGAGAATCTGGCCATGCAGGAGCAACAATTAGAGAAGAAGAAATGAATTCGCCAATTATAAGATGAGGTGGATGTGTTGCGGCATCAAATTGAGCAGTTGAAGCTCAAGGTGGAGGAGAGCAGCAAGAGTAATGAAGAAGGCTCCACTAGGCTCGATCTGAATAAGAGCAATGAAGAAGTTTCCACTAGCTTGGATCTGAACAGTCCAGTGCCAATTGATGTTTAGTCAATACTCCCTCTCGTCTTACTTATTGTTTTTGAATGACACACTTCAAATGTAAATATTTATTGTTCTAGTTTTGTCGAATATATAATTATAGGATATCTGGAATGAGGATTTTTTGTGAAAACCACAGTGAAAACTCATATAGAAGGAATGTGGAACAAATGTTGTTGTATCAACGGCCCTTAGTAGGCTTGAAAATACCTTGTAAAATCCTGATTTTGCACGCGAATGGGTGCATTATATATATATATATATATATATATAATAAATATATATAAATATATATATATATATAATATATATATATATATATATATATATATATATATAAAATCTACTCATTTTGGTTATAAAAAAATCAAGTCGTAAACATTCATACGATATACAATCTGGAAATTTGTAACAGTATTAGGTTTGTTTAAGAAATCGACAAACATACTCCATCTTTGCACAATAAAATTTCTGCATAGCACAACATAATAATATTCTTCGTTCTCCTACACATACCCCGTCCTCCATAAACCTTCACAGCATACATAATCATAGTTCTCCCGAAAATACCCCTCATTATACTATCTACTAATTAATTGATATTAAAACAACATAGGGTCCACATTTCATTGTGAGCTAATGAGCATTGTGCGGAGCTTAACACTCCCACACTATAACTCCCCAGTTCATCGTCATAGCCCAAAACACGGAAACCAAAGTTCAATCATTATGTTTGTTGGTTGTATTTGTGCGGGAGGGCAGATATCCATAGAATGTTAATTAGCTCCGCACTCGTGGTGTAAGCTAATGAGCATTGTGTGGAGCTCCACACTCTTGCCTAGTTCATGCAACATTGATAATATTTTAATTCTAAATAATGTATACTACTGCTATTTAAGTAAACGATGTCTCATTGCACAAAAACATTGATTATGAGATGTGCGGAGGAAAGATTCTTTTTGCATAAATCTTTTCACAGAGTGGAAGTTATCTTCGTATTTGTTATGTCCCTATAATACTAGTGATTCCCCCCATTACTATTGTCATTATAGCCCTTATTGTTATTGTTGTGCCCCTATTGTTGCCATTATGCCCCATAGGAGCCCACTATTGTTATTTTTGTGCCCTTATATTATTATTGTTATGTCGGCTTTGATTATATTGTGACCCCTTAGACTCCTACATATAGAAAGGAGGTTTTTTCATTTGTACCATCCAAGAATTGTTCATTTGTGTAATGTAAAGGAGGTTTACCCCTCGAAGAGGCTAATTTCTAACGCATTGATCTATCTTTTCTATCTTTTGTGAGCTGGTTTCATAACATTTGGTATCACAACTTTGGATTCTAGGGTTTCACTGCTCCAAACAGGTCATCATGGAATTTTCACTATAACTTTTTCTATACGAAGTTTCAGAAGGTAAAACAAAACCCCATTTGAGCCAAAATCATTTTGAACCTTGGGTCCAAATTTCAGATCTTGTCTCACTATATTTTCGAATATACGATATGAGGAAGTTAGGGTTTTTGCAGACTCCCGAATTACATTCCAAGCAGGCGACCTTGGGAAAATCGTCATAACTTTCTCTGCAAGCATCAGATTGAAATTCCATAAGAAGTTTTAAAAAGAGGATGGACTGTAGTTTTCTGTGTATATTTTTCAGATCCAAAGGTCGAAACAGTGACACGTGGCATGTCGTTCAAGTTCGTTATATTGAAAAATTATATAATCAAGTCATCTTGGGAGATTGGGCATAAATCCTTCTTGTAGAATCCAATTTTGATTAGACTAGTGGCATTCAAAAGAGGAATTAGAGGGCTACTGTAGGAAGCAATTTCAGACCTTTGAGATCTTAAATTAAAAAGATACAACAGATTCAATATCAAGCTTCTACAAAGTGAAAAAAAAGGTGTGTAGTCTTTTTAAAATTTTGCATAAGTTTGGGTTGAAAAATTAGTTTGAAGTTCAAAGGGCACAATGAAGCATAATTATCATTAATTGATGCCCTAAAGAAAGAAAGTGGAAACACCTAGTAAGCAACCTGAAAGCTCTAGCATGACTCATGAAGAAGAGGAAGAAATGCAACATGATGTACCAAAATTACGAGACCAAGTGCAACAAATTTCACTCTCACAAAAGGTAACAAAAGCTAATATTGATGGCTTAAAGAAAGGAATGGAAGCTAATATGGATGGTATGAAAGACAACATTGAAGATTGGAAGAAAGGCATGGAAGGTTGGAAGGAAGGTTTGACAATGTTGCTACATGAAAGGCTTTCTAACGGCGAAAAGGTAGCAGATGAAACTCATAATGAGAACAAAATAAATGTTCATCATGATTCGAAGAATGACAACATTGAAGATTTGAAGAAATACATGGAATATTTGAAGGAAGGTTTGACAAAGTTGTTACAAGAAAGGCTTGTTAATGGAAACAAGGTAGTAGAGGAAACTCATGATGAGAACAAAAGAAATGTTAATAATGATTTCATAGACTCTAACATTGGAACAAAGACCCACCATGTTCCAAAGATTGATATTAGGAAGTTTGATGGCAAGGATCTCGTAACATGGATACTACAGATGGAGCAATATTTCAATCTCCATATTGTGCAAAACACACAAAAGGTACTCATTGCAACTTTATATTTGGAACCAAATCCATTTGTATGGTATCAATGGATTTGCTCTTGTAAACAAATTGTCACTTGGGAAATTTTTACGGAAACAATGATAGCACATTATGAGGATACAGAAAACAACACTTTTTTTAGCCAATTGATAAACCTCAAACAAAAGGGTTCAATGATAGAGCACATTGAGGACTTCCAAAAATTGAATATGAGGGTAAGAGATATTCCAGAGGGGCATAGGATTGATGTGTTCATAAGGACTTTAAAGGATAACATCCCACATGACGTTTGCCTTGGGAACCTAACTCATTGGAGAAGGCATTCAAGTTGGCAAGAAAAATGGAAAGCAAAATTATGGAAACAAGGAAGCCTACCACTCACAACTATAAGGATGGAAGTGTTTTTTCCCCTAGCCTTCCACAAACTAGAAAGTTGACACCCCAACAATTGGAAGAAAAAAGAGCAAAAGGGCTTTGTTATAATTGTGATAGCGAATACACTAAAGGTCATAAGTGTGACGAGAAGAAATTATTTTACATAGACTGTGAAGAGGAGGAAGAAAAGGAAGAAAAGGAACAAGAAATGTCAAAAGAAGAGGATATACGCTAGGAACAAACCCTAGAGAAAGAAGAAATGAATCCAGCCATATCTTGTAATGCATTGGCCAGAATTACCACTCCTCAAACTATCAAGATAGAAGGACATATCAAGAAGAAAAAGGTAATAATGTTGATTGATTTGGGCAGTACCCATAATTTTATTCATTATAAGACAACCAAGGAATTGAATTGTTTCCTATACCCAGCACCATAGTGTCAACTGATGGTTGCAAGTGGAGGAACCATAAATTGCTCTGGAAAGTGCCATAATATCAAGATATCAATGGGAGAATATGTATTGATGCTATTCCATTCCAATGGGTGGTGCTAATGTTATACTAGGAGTACAATGGCTACAATCCTTGGGTACAATAGCTTTTAAGTTTCAAGAAATTTTCATGAAATTTTCTTTGAAAGGAAAGGAAGTTGAATTAAGAGGTATCGCAGGGAAACTGAAAAAGATAATCAGCTCTATTGGAATGACAAAGCTTCTAAATAAAGAACAACGAGGCGTAATTGCACAATTATGCTCGCTAGAGGTTCCCACATCGAAATAATCTATTTCTCTAGATCTTCGAAAATTCTTGGACAATCATTCCAAGGTATTTGAGACTCCCAAGGGTCTCCCACCTATTCGTGATCATGATCATGCTATTCATTTGATTCAGGAAGTGTTCCTCCAAACATCAGGCCTTATAGATATCCCTATTCCCAAATGAGTGAAATTGAATGTATGGTTGCATAAATGCTAGAGGCTGGTATAATTCAACCTAGTCAAAATTCTTTCTCTGCTCCAGTAGTATTGATGCACAAGAAGGATGTATCATGGCACATGTGTTCGAATTATAGGGAGCTCAACAAGCTCACTATTAAAGATAAATTTCCCATTCCTGTCATTGATGAACTATTGGATGAATTGCATGGATCAATTTACTTCACCAAATTGGATCTTTGTTCAGGATATCTTCAAATAAGAATGAAGGCTAAAGACATTCTGAAAACAACATTTAGAACTCATAAGGGTCATTATGAATTTTTGGTCATGCCTTTTGGCCTTACCAATGCACCTTCTAATTTCAAGGTTTGATGAATTCCATTTTCAAATCCTTCCTTAGAAAATTTGTGTTAGTATTTTTTGATGATATACTAATCTATAGCAAGTCTTAGAAGGATCATGTTCAACACATTGACAGGGTGCTCAAACTATTGGAGGAGAAACATTATATGCAAAAAGCTCCAAATGTTTCTTTGGAGTACAAGAGGTGGAATATCTGGGTCATATTGTATCTCATGAAGGTGTTAAGGTAGACCCTAGCAAAATTAAATCCATTAAGGAATGGGAAATACCCATATCCATAAATCATCTGAAAGGATTTCTCGAGTTGACAAGGTATTATCGCAAGTTTGGTAAGAATTATGGGAGAATAACATCACCTCTAACAACATTATTGAAGAAAGATGCATTTTTATGGACTCTAGAAGCAACGAAGGCCTTTGAACATCTTAAAGAGGCAATGTGCCAAGCATCGGTCTTAGCTACGCCGGACTTCACAAAAACCTTTATTGTGGAATGTGATGCTTCAGGAAATGGAATTGGTGCTGTTCTAATGCCAGATGAAAGACCCATTGCTTTTGAAAGTCGTCCAATCAAGGGAAAGATTTTACACAAAGCTATTTATGAGAAGGAAATGTTGGCAATACTCCATGCACTTAAGAAATGGTGACCCTACCTAATGGGAAGACACTTCAAGTTAAAAACGGATCATGATAGCCTTAAATACTTTTTAGAACAAAGATTATCCTCTGAAGAGCAACAAAGGTGGGTCACAAAGATGTTGGGTTATGACTTTGAAATCATCTACAAAAAAGGGAAGCAAAATGTTGTGGCAGATTCACTCTCAAGAAAGGATGAGGATGTGGAAGCATTGCTTTGTGCCATTTCTATTATCCAACCAGATTGGATAAACGAAGCAAGGGAAGAATGGAAGAATGACGAAGAAGTGCGGGCACTCATTCAAAAGATACAACAAGATCCCAGTACATCTGATACTTTTAGCTAGAAAAATGATTCATTATGGTACAAAGATCGCTTATACCTATGTCAGAATTCCCAACTCAAACAAAATATTCTTATGGAATTACACGCCTCTCCCTTAGGAGGGCACTCAGGATTTTTAAAGACTTACCACAGGGTTAAGAAGGATTTTTTTTGGGATGGACTTAAATCTGATATTCAAAAGTTTGTGGTGGAATGTTGGTTTGCCAACAAAATAAAGTTGAAACAATTAAGACCCCAGGTCTATTACAACCTTTATTCATTCCAATTCAACGTTGGGAGGAGGTTTCAATGGATTTTATCACAGGTTTACCCAAGCCCGAAGGAAAGAGTGTCATCATGGTGGCAGTTGACATACTTACCAAGTATGCACACTTTTGTGCACTATCTCATCCATTTAAAGTTAGTACAGTTGCTGCTGCATTTATGGAAATAATTCAAAAGCTACATGGGAACCCAAAGATTATTGTAAGCGACAGAGATACCATTTTCACTGGAAATTTTTGGACATAATTATTTTCTTGTCTTCGTACTCGGTTAGCTCATAGCTCATCTTATCATCCTCAATCTGATGTGAAAACTGAGATAGTAAACAAATGTTTGGAAGGATATCTTTGTTGCTTTGTATCTGATAAATACACACAAAGGGTCAAATGGTTGCCTCTGGTTGAATGGTGGTATAACACTTCCTTCCATAGTGCAGCAAAAATGACCCCATTTATGGCACTTTATGGATATCACCCACCGTCCATCACATCATATTTAAGAGAAAATTCTAAGGTTCAAGCAATGGAAGATCACATCGAGCATCAACAACAAGTTCTCCAACTCTTAAAGGATAACCTAACTTTGACACATAATAGAATGAAACAACAGGCAGATCAACATCACAGGAAAATAAGTTTTGATGTAGGTGACTAGATATTTCTACGGTTACAACCATATAAATAAATGTCCCTCAAGCAAGCTAAGAAGGATAATAAATTATCACCAAAGTACCGTACAAGGTGTTGCAAAAGATTGGTACTATGGCATACAAATTGAAGCTTCTTGCATTTTCCTGAGTGCACCTAGTTTTCCATGTTTCATGCTTAAAGAAGGTTATTGGTGACAAGCTCCCAGTTCAA
Organism: Pinus taeda; assembly: GCA_000404065.3. NCBI lineage: Eukaryota > Viridiplantae > Streptophyta > Pinopsida > Pinales > Pinaceae > Pinus > Pinus taeda. The sequence continues at coordinate 75,163 of APFE031059898.1, read as the reverse complement.
ACAATATTTCCAGAACTTGACAAGGAAGGAAAAATCATATTGGAACCTAAAGCGGTCACAAAAACAAGAACTTGACATCTACGAAATCGACCAATTTCCGAGTATCTTGTCAAGTGTAAGAACTTACCCGCTGATGATTCCACATGGGAGGATGAGAATTTTATACAAAAGCATCCATAACTACTCAACTGTTGAGGACAACACTTTTTTGAAGAAGAGGGAGGGGCACGTTAGCTCCCTATAATACTAGTGATTCCCCCATTACTATTGTCATTGTAGCCCTTATTGTTATTGTTGTGCCCCTATTGTTGCCATTATGCCCCATAGGAGCCCATTATTGTTATTTCTGTGCCCTTATATTATTATTGTTATGTCGGATTTGATTATATTGTGACCCCTTAGACTCCTATATATAGAAAGGAGGTTTTGTCATTTGTATCATCCAAGAATTGTTCATTTGTGTAATGTAAAGGAGGTTTCCCCCTCGAAGAGGCTGATTTGTAAGGCGTTGATCTATCTTTTCTATCTTTTGTGAGTTGGTTTCATAACAGTATTCAATAACGCTTTTTGGTTATTCATACTATTAATTGATAAATATGTTGGCATTAGAGGCCTTTATTGCTAATATTGTAGTAAGCAATTGACACATACGATATTATTGTTGATATTTTAAGTGTAAATTATGCTTAACTTCGTATTTCCGTATATGTTTCAAATTAAGTGTATGTGCAGAAGGACTCTATTGTATTGCATTTCATTGAGTAGAAACTTTGTTTAGAGGGAATGCATATCATTGTTTATGGGATGTGTATAGAACATTTTCAGGGTTTCATTATGCAGATATTTGCATTTAGCATTGAAGGATTTTTGCTAATATTTTAGTATCAAAACATAGTCCATATTTGGCATATTAATGATAATATTTTAGCTATAAATAATATGTTATATTGTTATTTAGTTGATTTACTGTTCGGGGAAAGCTTTGAAGCCATCATTGTGTGGATGTCCACACTTTGCATTATAGGCTTATGCTTGTATTATTGATAATATTTTAATTGTAAATAATGCATGTGTTAGTATTTTCGAATATGTTTCAAATACTGAGAGGGGGGGGTGAATCAATATTCCTTTTCAATTGTTATTTTTACCAATTAAATCATTTATATTTATAACACAAAATGAACAATAGGAATAAATGCTTTTATTAATGTAATCTTTACAATAAATCAAGTACAAAATATATAGGGCTCCAACCCTTGATGAAGACACTGATCTTCAATCTCTCAAGCTCCAACCTGTTTCCAAGCACCAACTTGGTCTTTTGTGAGGCTCTAACCTCTAGGACACCAACCTTGTGTTTAGGAGCACCAACTCCAAGGACACCAATCCTTCTAATTCTAAGGCACCAACCCCAAGGGCACCAACCCCAAGGGCTCCAACCCTATCTTGTCAAGGCACCTACCTTGTTTGTTCGAGGCTCCAACCTTTAGGGCACCAACCCTCTGGGCTCTAACCCATTGCTATATTTTGTCTAGATATGTTTGATAATAATTCTCTGCTCCCAAAATCTTCTTCATTGACTTCTGTCAATCTACAACTTCACTGCTACATTAATGACAACCTTGTCTCATAGAAGATCTCACCATTGCTCTTCATTATACCCAAGAAAAATTTCCAAGTCCCATCATGATAACTAATACATCATGGTATTCAATAGTCTCCACACAACTTCAATGTGTCTACAATGAACTGCACTGAGCTCTGCACAAAAGCAACTCTTTGTTTCAAGCCTCTGTTCTCACTGTCACAGTAAATGCTTTGGGAGTGACTACTTCAGGAGTGACTTCTTTAGAAGAGTGACTTTCGCGGTTTCATATTGTGTGTTCAATTAAACACAACCCTATTCATACTCAGATAATCTTCTTAGATCTGCAAAGCATCCTTTTGAACTGTTATCTGAATCACACTCAAACATAGGTCCGAGCTTTTCAATAAATAACCCAGTCAATAGAGTGTTCGAACTTCAGCTTCCTTCTTGTTCAGCTCGACCTTCGACTTCCACTTTTGTTCACTCGACCTTTGGATTTCTTTCTATTGTTCCTTCGGCTTCCTCTGTATCTTCAAGTTCAAGAGTTGTGAACTTCTTTATGCTCTATTTTTGCGCCCAAGATAGATACTCAGAGTTGAAGCGTTTTAACTCATTTTTATATGAGTTTCACTAATGACCAAAGGACACGTCTAATGGAGGGAGGCTGACTTGTATATTAAAAATATATATTGGAGAGTCTTTTATCCATAGACTTCATTATTCACAGAAATCCATATAAGAGCTTCTATACCCACATGGAGGTCCCACATGCCATGTCATTACCTTTAATCACAATCGCAACTTCATGAAAAATCGGAGTTATTCCTTTAATCCCGCAAACGAATGCTGGTCCCACCTGAATGCACAAGACCAGAACCCAAATAAAATTAAACCTGTGTCGATAAACTTCTTGAGTCCACTGAGTCCCAAGTCTTATTGGATTAATTCTCCACCATTGATATCATCATTAATCCGATGGTTGTTGATCCACCTGATCAACAAACCCAATCATCAATCCTCCACCATTTGATCAAGGCATGCTGGATCCAATGGTTCACAACGATATTGGTCGGGGAACTTGTGTGATGCTTAACCGCCTTTACGGAGCCGATAAGGATTATAAATCCTTCATTTATAAAAGTTCGGGTCCAAATTTAGATTTAATGGCTGATCACTTTATGACTCGATATCCATTGGATATATGAAGTCATCAAATCTACGGCCTGTGTGTCTTCAACTAGCACACGACCTAAAAATAGGCCTAACCCTTGTCGTTGATTGTGACGTAATGAGATCGAAAGCTAGGATTTAGTGCGGGCCTTCAGCCATAATCAAAACATCCATACACTCCAACCCCCACTCTTCCAATAGTTGTTGCTCCTGTGACTTCTCTTCACTCTTCTGCTCTTTTCTTCGTATCGGTTCTTCTTGGGCATATATTACATGCGATACTTCCAATATGGCTCCTTCGATGTTTTCTTCTTTACTCCTGTGTTATCTCTGTTTCTCTTTGTTCTTTCGATAACACTTCATGTTACTCTTTGGCTTCACGATGACTTCTCCTCTTTGGCTTCATGATGGCTTCTCCTCTTTGGCTTCTTACTTTTGTTGCTTCACGGATCTACTACTTCTATTATGTCTGTATATATAATATATATATATATATATATATTCAATCCACTTGGGTCCTCCATCTCATCATATATATATTCAATCCACTTGGGTCCTCCATCTCATCATATCATCATATATCAAAATTTTATCACTATGAGCATTATGATTAATGAGAATCAATGGGCAAACATGTATCAAAGAATTTTCCATCACAAACATTTCTATATTGACATCAATGACAACCTAGATTAACAATCTCCCCCTTTGTAATTGATGGCAATATTCTTCTTCTCTCCCCCTTTGACATCAATGGCAAAGGAGTGCACAAGGACTCCCCTTCTCAAACTGCTTCTATTCTTTATGAAAAGTAGATCTTCATGGGTATGTTACTCCTATCGTAGTGCTCTTCTTTTTACTCAAGATAGAAGGATTGCTGCCTCATCATCAACTAGCACATTATCCCTTCTTTATGTCTCAAAAACTACTTTATCATGGCTTCAAGAATGCTTAAAGATACTCCACTTCAATGCTTCCAAATTGACTCCAAATAGCCATACACCAAATGTTCAAGTCCAAGTTTTTATGCTTCTGCAATCCGAATTTTGTTGTCTTCACAATCAGAATTAAGGAGTCTTTATAGTCTAAATCATGAGATGACGCCATTGAAATTGCTATATTTCTTCATATCCGTGTTCCTTCGTATTTCTCTGCTTCTCCTTAAGTTACCAAGCTATATTCAACTGCACAACATTCTCCTTTCTATAGTCCTTTTGATGAGCCATCCTTTCCTTGTGTTCATGTAAAAGTCTCTGCAAGTTATCTCCACTAGCAAATTTTGATATCCAATTTAGCAGATTTTGATATCCAATCTGTGACTATCTTTTAAATTCTTTTTACTGATTGGCATCTTTTTGCAATACTTTAGTTTTGTTAGATGTTGCCAACTACTCTTGCTTCAAACTCCATTCCCAGATGTATTTGTTTCTTTGAAGGTTGCCTCTTTTTGTGTCCATAATTTACCTGTTCTCACATCAAATCCCTGAGTCGAGATATTTAACATCTGTAATAATAGCAACATAGTTATTTGCCTTATTAGCATTAGATGGCCTTCTTTGTTGCTCCATTTTCTGCTTAGTGATCAAGTGGAAAACATCTTCAACAATAGTCCATTGGATAGTTAGGAGATCATGTTTTTCAATGGAGTGTTCTTGAGAAATGATCTTATCAAAGAATGATTATCAAATATATCTCATGAAGGATTTCATACGGATCCATTCATGAATAACTTTTGCAAGAAAGCCTAATCAACACAAGCTCCCCCTAATTGTATGCTTTTTGGCAGAAACATATCATCAAACACTTGGAATATCAAGGATATCTTCATCAAGTCAACAACATGTGTCGTTGGCTGGAGAGTTTAGGAGATTTTCAGATTGTATTTGCTTTCTTCTCCATACTTGTAACTTTCTTTTCTGGTATGGTTCTAGCTTGTGTAGGAACCCAAGTTAAGTTACAATCACATGCCATACGACCAATGTTATGACACTTGAAGCATTCTATGTTATTCATGAATAAGAATTCACGATTTCTTCCTGCAGAATTGCTTCTCGGAGATTGTGGGGGACCATAGTGTCTATCTTTGTGGTATGCCCTACAATCTTTTGCCATGTGTCCAAAGTTTGTACAAGAACAACAATAACCAATAAATATACTTTGCTACCTAGGAGAAAAAGGTTTCCTTGATGAACTTCTGAAGTCTTTCTGCCTTGAGATCCTTTGATTATAACCATTGCTTCTTGCATCCTTGACATCATCTGCTTTTCTTCTTGGAATAGGATTTCCTTCATTGTTTCCTTGACTCTTATCCTTGCCTTTGCTGGAACTAGGAGCATCTTTTTGGCTTCCTCACATCCTTTTTGTTTGAAGCATTATCATGCTTGCTTGAGGATTCTCCTTCATAGCCAAGACCTGATTTACCAAATGGGGATCTTTGATGGTTGAGCATGTCATCCAAGGCTTGAGAACTTTTCAATATTTTGTCCATCCCTTCAACCTTTTTCCTGAGGGAGACAATCTCTTCTTCCAATCTTTCGCAATCATTATTCTTCTTAGCAAGTTGTTTCTCAGTTTCTTCCTTGATACGAGTAGCTTCATTTGCTTCTATTTTAAGGGAGATGATATCTCACTTCATTTTGAATATTTCTTCATTTTCTTTTGCTAGAGTGCTCTCCATTTCTTCCTTGATTCTTGTAGCTTTACATGTTTCAGCCTTGAGAAGGTTGAGGTCATATTTTAGTTTGAATATCTCTTCATCCTTTGGTTTTAGTTGGTATACCATGTTGTTTCTCTCCTTTTCTGCTTCATCAACCTGTCCTTCTATGATTACCAATGCTTCCATTGTCTTCTCAGCTCCTTGTGCTAACTTTCTTGCTTCTTGTAGTTGAGATTTGAGAGAGGAGACCTCTACCTTGTACTGATCAATCCCTTCTTCAATTTTGTTCAAGCTCTTGTGCCTTTGTTCAAGTTGACTTAACAAGCTATCTTCCCGTTTCTTTGCTTTATCCAATTTATTTGTCATGGATATGACTTCTTCATGATGCTTTCTTTTGCTTTGGTGAAATTCCTTCTTAATCTTGGCAAGATCTTCATCCCTTTCTTGTACTTGAAGCTTGACAAGGTCAAATTTCTTCCTTGTTTGGTCTTGGTCACCAACTAGTGCTTTCTTATTAAGTTCCTCGTTTTCCTTTTTCAAATTGATAATCTCTTCCATGGCAGCCATAAGTTTAGTGAGGAGATCTTCTACAAAGTCTTTTTTATTCTCTTCATTTTCTAGGTCTTCTTTAGCCTTGATGTCATCAATCTTATCTTCAGTTTCCTTGACGGGCTTTGGATTTTCTTCTTGTATTCCATCATTTTCTTGACTAGAGATCATTGTCAATGCTCCTTTTGAGTGAAGATCATGAAGTTTGTCCCATATACCCTTCGCCGACGAACAGTTTCCTAAATTGTTTTTTATAGAATCTGGTAGCCCATTCAAGATTTCCTTCATCGCTTTTGCATTGTAATCCTTGGATTCTCCATTCATCATGTTATCAGTAATCACTGATTCCCATACTTCAGTGCCTTGAGTCTTTAAGAAATTCCTCATTCTTGCTTCCCATATATCAAAGTTTTCATTGAACCATGGAGCCTTCACAAATTAATTGACTTCTATTTTAGTGGTAGAGGGAGACACATAGTTAGGAGGATTGGAGACTTTCTTCCTTGGCTTCGCCATTTGTGTTCTAATGATCAACCTTCAAGCTGTTAGGCTTTTGAGTGAGGGTACTAACTCTGATACCAATTGTTGGAAATACTGAGAGGGGGGGTGAATTAGTATTCCTTTTCAATTGTTATTTTTACCAATTAAATCATTTATATTTAGAACACAAAATGAAAAATAGGAATAAATGCTTTTATTAATATAATTTTTACAATAAATCAGGTACAATATATATAGGGCTCAAATCCTTGATGAAGATATCGATCTTCAATCTCTCAGGCTCCAACCTGTTGCCAAGCACTAACTTGGTCTTTTGTGAGGCTCCAACCTCTAGGGCACCAACCCTATCTTCTCAAGGCACCAACCTTGTGTTTAGGGGCACCAACTCCAAGGACACCAATCCTTCCAATTCTAAGGCACCAACCCCAAGGGCTCCAACCCTATCTTGTCAAGGCACCTACCTTGTTTGTTCGAGGCTGCAACCTTTATGGCACAAATCCTCTGGTCTCCAACCCACTGCTATATTTTGTCTAGATATATTTGATAGTAATTATTTGCTCTCAAAATCTTCTTCACTGACTTCAATGTGTCTACAATGAACTACACTGAGCTGTGCACAAAAGCAACTCTCTGTTTCAAGCCTCTGTTCTCACTGTCACGGTAAATGCTTCAGGAGTGACTACTTCAGGAGTAACTTCTTCAGGAGTGACTTCTTTAGAGGAGTGACTATCACGGTTTCATATTGTGTGTTCAATTAAAGACAACCTTGTTCATACTTAGATAATCTTCTTAGATCTGCAAAGCATCCTTTTGAATTGTTATCTGAATCACACACAAACATAAGTCTGAGCTTTTCAATAAATAACCCAGTCAACAAAGTGTTCGAGCTTCAGCTTCCTTCTTCTTCTGCTCGACCTTCAACTTCCACTTTTGTTCGCTTGACCTTTGGATTTCTTTCTACTGTTCCTTCGGCTTCCTCTGTCTCTTCACGTTCATGAGTTGTGAACTTTTTTATGCTCTATTTTTGTGCCCGAGATAGATACTCAGAGTTGAAGTGTTTTAACTCATTTTTATACGAGTTTCACCAATGACCAAAGGACATGTCTATTGGGGGGAGGCCGACTTGTTTATTAAAAATATATATCGAAGAGTCTTTTATCCATAGACTTGATTATTCACAGAAATCCATATAAGAGTTGTTATACCCACATGGAGGTCCCACATGCCACGTCATTACCTTTAATCGCAATCACAACTTCATGAAAAATCGGAGTTACTCCTTTAATCCTGCAAACGAACGTTGGTCCAACCTGAATTCACAAGATCGGACCCCAAATAAAATTAAACACGTGTCCATAAACTTCTCGGGTCCACTCAGTCCCAAGTCTTATCGGATTAATTCTCAACTGTTGATCTCATCGTTAATCTGACAATTGTTGATCCACCTGATCAACAAACCCAATATCATCGATCCTCCACCCTTTGATCAAGGCACGCTGGATCTAATTGTTCACAACGATATTAACCGGGGAACTTGTGCGACGCTTAACCGCCTTTACAGAGCCGATAAGGATTATAAAACCTTGATCTATAAAAGTTCGGGTCCGTTTTTAGATTTAACGTGGGATCGCTTTATGATCCAATATCCATTGGATATACGAGGTCATCAAATCTATGGTATGCAGGTATTCAACTAGCACATGGGTTAAAAACAGGCCTAACCCCCATCGTTGACTATGATGTAATGAGATCGATGGCTAGCATTTAGCGCGGGTTGAGATCGACGACTAAGATTTAGTGTGGGCCTTCAGCCACGATCAAAACATTCGTACACTCCTACATCCGCTCTTCCGATAGTTGTTGCTCATGTGACTTCTCTTCACTCTTCCACTCTTTTCTTCCTCTCGGTTCTTCTTGGGCATATATTACATGCAATACTTTTGATATGGCTCCTCAGATGTTTTCTTCTTTACTCCTTTATTATCGTTTTTGCTCTTTGTTCTTTCGATAACACTTCATCTTACTCTTTGGCTTCATGATGACTTCTCCTCTTTGTCTTCACAATGGCTTCTTGCTCCTGTTGCTTCACAGATCTACTACTTCTATTCTGTCTGTATATATATATATATATATATTCAATCCACTTGGGTCCTCCATCTCATCATATCATCATATATCAAACTTTCATCATTATGAGCATTATGATCAATGGGCATCAATGGGCAATCATGTATCAAAGAATTTTCCATCACAAACATTACCATATTGACATCAATGATAACCTAGATTAACAAACATATGTGCAGAAGTGCGGAAAAATTGCATTATGCGGAAGAAGCTTCCAATGGGGGAATCATCAAACTTGTTACCAAAGGCTTTGATTGATAATATTTTAGTATTAAATAATGCATGCAATAACACTAAAGCAAGCGTTGGACTTATACGATTGTAATTTAGTGGGGTCCACATTTTGTCCACATTTCTATCTGAGCCCATGCTCCTTCCGCTTAACGACGTTCGCATAGGCATTATGAGCTAGACTCCCCGAGTTATTTGGATAGGCTAAAACGTGAGTGCTCTTATTATAAGTACTAAGGCTGTTTTAAGGTGGAAATTGTATTATTAATTGATAAATACATTGGTATTAAAGGCTTTTATTGCTAATATTTTACTAAGCAATTGATGTATATGATATTATTGCTGATATTTTAAGTGTAAATTGTTCTTATCTTTGTATTTCTAAATATTTTTTTTCATATTTCCATATATGTTTCTAATTTAGCATATGTGCGGAAGTTTGGAAGAACTATATTGTGCGAAAGAACTCAACGTATGCTCGTTTTTTAATGCTTGGTTTGCACAACAATGTTTGTATATCCTTTTCTGTACACTATGTAGAGAGGCCTGCATTTCATCCACATTTATGTCTCAATGCATGCTTTGTTTCACATGGCTTGTTCCGCATAATACTATTGCTAATATTTTAGTTATAAATAATGCATATTAGTAGCCAATTGAGTAAAACTTGTGTGGATTGCACACAAATTTGTGTAAAAAAGTAGATTTCATTAAGCATAAGCTTTGTTTATAGGGCTTGCAAAAGTGGAGAGAACGTTCATTGTGCGGAAGAAGATTTCAAGTTTTCATTATGCAGAAAATAAAATTGTTTATGTTTATACGCATAATAACATTGCGCGAAAGTGTTTTTTGTGAGGATATACCCACTTTGCACTAAATGCTTTTATTGTTAATATTATTCTTAGTTGTGCGGAGTGAACATAAAGTTATGTACAAAATTGCATTTCATTGAGCATAAGCTTTGTTTATAGGGGATGCAGAAGCACGAAAAATGTTCACTGTGCGTAAAAAGCTTTCAAGTTTACATTGTGCGGATAATAACATTGTTTATGGACATATTATGATATTTAAGTAAACAACATCTCATTGCACAAAAGCATTGCTTATTGGATGTGCGGAGGAAGCTTTCACAGTTTCATTGTGCAGATTTTTGCATTTGCCATTGAAGGCTTTTTTTCTAATATTTTAGTGTCAAAACATAATCCATATTTGCTATATTAATGATAATAGTTTAGTTGTAAATGATATGCTCTATTGCTATTTAATTGTTTCATTGTACAGAGAAAGCTTTGAAGCCTTCATTATGTGGATGTCCACAGTTCACATTGGCGGTTTATGCTTATATTATTGATAATATTTTAACTGTAAATAATGCACGTGTTCGTATTTTCAAACATGTTTCAAATTAACATATGTGCGGAAGTGCGGAGAAACTCTGTTGTGCGGAGGAATATTTAAATGGCGGAATTGCTGCACTTGGTATCAAAGGATTTTATTCCTAATGTTTTAGTATTAAATAATGCATATTTTTTGTTCGCAATAACATCGAAGCAAGCACTGGACTTATATGATTGTAATTTAGTGGGGTTCACATTTCATCCACAACTTAATTTCCCCTGAAAGAGTTGTGAGCTAAACTCCCCCAGTTATTCAGATAGGCTAAAATGTGAGTGCTCTTACTGTAAGTACTGAGACTGTTTTACGATGACTGCAATTATGCTTATAAATTCCTTTGATCCATTACTTTTCCCAAATGCATAGTCTATTAATATTACAACAAAATAATATAATAAATGATTATGGTTAATATGTATTAATTATTAATCATTAGGAGCATTAGCATTGTACATTAATTTATGTTATTCCTTATAATTATGAAATAGAGTGGATTGAGATATCTGGAACATTATAAAAATTGAATCATTGTCTTGAAGATTGATGTGTAGAGGTTGACACAATGAACTTCCGCACAATGGCAATGCGAATGCCGAGGACTATATTGTGTAGGGATCACTAATCGGAAGTGAGCTTGGCAATATCAAGCTCAAGTCAATGATACTGAATAATCCATATTTGTTGTTTGCAATATTTTAGTTATAAATTATGCAAATTTGCATATTTCCGAATATTTGAGTATTGAATATTTCATATTTTCTTTTCCAATCATTTAATTATAAGTAGCATGTATGTTCGTATTATCAAATATTGGTAATCATTGAACACAAGCCTCGGTTGTAGTTATGTTGCTAAAATGGAACAAATGTACGAAAGCACAAATGTAGTCTATTCTGTAGAGGAAGTTTTCAAGCTTGGATTCTACGAACCCCTACATTTCACATTAAAACCTTTGCAGATCTTTTTTCATGGTACTATTGTGTAATTTTTTTTCTCGGCAATAACTAAATTCTATTAACTGTAATTCAAAATATTTTTACATGGAGTTGAGGCTACAGGGGTCAAAGCCCGAGAGCCATCAACGTTGCAGCACTGCCCCATTACAATAAGAAACTGGGGAAAACAGTAACATAGAGCCAACAAACGGACATTAGATCCAGACATAGGATGATAGAAAGAGAGAGAAACATCGGAAACATATAGGCAGAGTTTGTGTGCAGACATCCGGTAAGAGGCCGGACACTTCCTCAGAGGGAAGCCAAAACCTGAGAATGACGAAGCCGAGCCGGACCAAGAGCAAAAAGCCTAAAGATAGCCATTTGAGCAAAAAACCATGGACCAAAAGGAGGAAAGCCGTCACATATGTCAATCAGCTTCCGCATCCTCCCCATGAGTCTTCTCAACATCCCGACACGCACTGCCAATTTTGAGATTCGCTTTGCCATCCGTCGCCTTACCGAGACTGGTGGTGCCTGTGTCCCTTTCTACCTCAATTGGGCCGCTATCATCCAGAGGAGGAATACTTAAAGGTTGAATATCCTTCTGACCAGGCTCTCCCACCTGCTTGATTTCCTGTTCTCCCTCATCCATGGAGCGCTCACTGTTGTGAGAAGGGTTGGGCACAATGCAGGACAGAGGGGAGATTTGGTTTTCTTCCTCCGACAGAATAATAGTAATGTGAGCAGTAATCAATGGCCTATTCAAGTTACTCTGAAACTTGAAATGCGTCGTTTGGAAAGCACTGTTAGGAACAGGCTTGCGACTAGGACTTGAGGGAGGCAAATCCTCTGGAGAGGAGGTGAGGTTAATGGGCGAGTGAGCTGGGTCTGCCAAATGGCTGACAGAAGGCCGCTTTCCATTGCCTTGGCGATCACCAGAGCGGTTCCGCTTGCCTTGGTGCCTCATTTTGACAAGCAAGGGAGAGGACACTGGAAAACCAAAGAAACTAGGGCTAGAAGCAGGGGAGTGACCAAATTGAACCAGAGACCAGTGAACACAGACAGTGAAGACACATGACGGAGAAATAGCACAGTCAATACAAAAAACTAAGGCCTCAGACAGCTTACCCCGAGTCACCGAACTAATCTCTCTGTGGAGAGCGTTGGTGCATTCACAATACTGCCAAAGAGAACCCGAGCTAGCCTGGAACTTGCTTGTTATGATAAGCCCTTGCTTATCATCACAACAAACCTTAAACCAGAACCTGGAGCCAGAGAACTGAACGCCAGAGGTGAATTGTACACAGGAGATCGCCATGCTTATAACCATTACCAGGCTGCGTTGGAGCGCGTCCTTCATTAATGCAAACAGCCTGCACTGTCCTTCCCTCATTAAAACATTCCCTCTGCGAGAGATAGAGATATGGGGTGCCACGCCGCTCTGCAGGTGGCAGTACCTAAGGTCTTTAATTTGCATGAGGGACATTCAATGTTCGAGCGTCACCCACATCCGGGGATGGTACTATTGTGTAATTGATACAAATGAAACAACTTAATATCTAAGTATCCCTAACGAGAAATACCAATTTTCATTTACCAAATTCGATATCGCATATTATAGTCGTTATTTGTGTAGTATAACATTAGTGTTTATAACATATTTTATTATCAAATTACTATAAATTTTGTTTGGATAGTTGGAAGCGACAGTGCAACTTCAATGAGACAGAGTCGTTGAAGTTCCATTTCCAGCTATCTAAGTTCATTTAATATTTGCATAATGTGACAAAGGAAAAAAAGCATTCAAGTGGCAAATTGACATCTAGGTTCTGAAATTACTTTTGCAAAGTAAAAGATGCCCAATAGCAAGGCAATTTTAGACAGTGAATTTGTTGGATATGTGTTATTTCAGTGAATAATTATGGAAAAGGCTTTTATTTATCGGCAAAAAAGCTTCAGTTAATGAAAATAGAATGTTGTTTACAATTTTAGTAAAATAGTATCTTGACACTGATTTCTGAAACGTATAAGGAGATTAATGATGAAACGTAATCGTGTGAATTTAAGCAAAACATATATATTTTAAAGTAACATAATTTACAATAGTATTTTCTGATTAAAGATCAGGAAAATCAGTACAAAACGACAATGCGAACAAAACAAAAAACAAAAAAAGACATACCATAGTACATAACATATAACCGAGACAAAAAATAGTCCATTGCATTATGTTTATGTACAATGTCATAGTAGCATTTGCATTGGTAGAAAATATCGTCTTGTTGCTCTGATGAGTAGATTACTAATCTTGTTTGCATGAGTATAGTATATTGATTGATAACGTAAAATCAGATCCTAAATGTCCAGTAAAATGAAAGATCTATTAGGATGCCTGACAATGCAATGAGCGAGCACTGTGTCCTTTCCAAATTAATTAACAACGTAAACAAAGAAACATGTCAGTGTATACATACAAATATGTTTTGATGGTTTATTGTAAATGTGCCATGCATCTCGAAGTTTCTCAAGGTTTCAATAACATCTATTTTTTTCTACATAGTATTGGTCGTAGGAATTTTTTCGTAGTGTAGATAATACTCTTTCAATTTCAACACCCCTTAGAATACAGAAACCGAGTTTCGCGTAAGTAGATAACAAGCAAGGCATATTATTTTGTGAAAGGAAGTTCAATGTGTGGAAGTTTGGCTCATTGTGCTTACCTATTTATATTGAACCTCTTTCCGCACAATAATCTCTTCAGAGTTGATGTTTCTATAAATAACTTTTACTTATTACAACTATGCAAAAATCTCTCAAGTTTTCATTATATGCACTTCAGAAGTACTTCCGCACAACTACCTCCACACAACTTGATTTCCACCTTCATATGGATATGGTATTTAAACAATGCAATGGTCTCTTGTGCAAAATTGCATTTCAAGTTTTGTGTAAGCAGATAGCAGGCAAGAAAAATTACTATGTGGAAGCAAGTTCAATGTACGGAAGTTCAATTCATTGTGTGGACCTCTTCACATTGGACCTCTTTTGGCACAATAATCTCTTTGGAATTGACGCTTTTAAATATAAATTTTAGATATTGCAGCTATGCAAAAAAATCTCCAGCTTTTATTGTATAAACTTTATAATCACCTCCGCACAACTTTGTTTGCACAACTACTTTCATAGTCAATAACACCCTATGTTAGATTAGATCCGCACACACACAATCATGCCTGCATAATTTCGCTTGTACATATATTTTTGTACTTAGTAATGTCGTTAGATTATTTCGCACAACTAGTAATAATTAAAAAAGAGACTTGAATTTTTACTATTTTAACAACCCTTGCGCAAAGCCTTTTGCACATTCATTTAGCTGCCAGACAAGCATATTACTGCATCCACTTTATATTACGCTATCTCAGATGAACGAAATAGAAAGAGGATAAATCCTACATAAGTATGTAATGAATAATAATTAAAATACATTTCTATTTACTCTATTTTAATACTCAAACTTTTTCCTAGTTATTTCAATAATTCTTAGATTATGTTTTACATGTGAAGTTGTATCTATTGCATTTGTTGTGATTAGCATTTGAATATGAATACAATTCACTATGTAATTAACTATTAAGGGTTGTTGGGCTATAAAGTGTTACTATTATGTTGCAGTCTTCTTATTTATGAATGCATGTACAAAAGTGAAAATGGCACACATCAGTGTTTCATTGTACGCAGTTTTCATCATGCCGAAATTAGGATAACAGTTTCCATAATGCAGGGGAAGTTGCTTGGAGTGAAATCTCTACACCACAATATATGATCATAATATTAAATAATAATAATTATAAATTGAGCTATGAGATCTGTTTTTCTAAAGCATTGTGAAAAGGTTCCATATTTTTGTTTTGCAATGGTTAACTGTAAACCAATGTTTTTAAGTAATTTTCTTATAGACATATACAATTTGTTTTCTTAAAGAAAATAAGCTTTTAAATAAGTCCTATTAAACATAGAAACCCGTTTTATTGTGGGAAGTTTTTTGTTGTGTGAAACCCATATTAAAGCTTATGTTGTAAGTCATCAAAGTTACAATAGTCAATGGCAAATGCGTATTTGTTAAAAGTTACTAGATACAAAACTAGTTGTGTGAAAGTGGTTGGACGTGTGCAGAGTCTTTGCAAGGAACAAATGCATCTCTGGAATTAAGTATTTTTATAACTCATGTTATATATAGAAACCTATTTCACTGTGAGTGTTATTAATTAAATGATATTATTTAATAATAAATTTTACCACTTGTAGAAAATAATAAATAATAATAATGTTATAGCTGAAGTTTTACTGGTAATTGCAATCTATGCAAGAGGCATATGCTGCATATGGAAAAGAGGCAAAATTGCAAAATTACTTTATGTAGAAGAGGAAAAAAGAAGAAGAAGAAACATACGAAAACAAAATGTTTTCATTGTGCGGAGTGCAGTTTTGCCATTTTTGTAGACGATATAATGACATTAATGGTTCGACACCATTTTGGCAAAATGAACAGATCGACATGTAATCGAGAATGTAAATGTTATTTCCTCTACACTAACAACAATATAATAGTGGATGTGATTGTGGACAACCGTAAGCTAGCTATCATTATTAGAAAACATTCACATTTAATTTGTGTCGTATAGAGCAGCTGATTTCGAAATTTCAAGATTTGTTTTTATATTATTTGTGCTATTTCTCGACAACCACTGCTTTGTTGTTTTTTAATTGCTATTTATTTCATAAAACACATTTCACATGCAGAATTGTAACACGAGAATTCAACACTATCAACAATTACTCTGGTAGCGAAAAATCATGCAGTTTGACAACTATAATCCAATTAAAAAAAAAAAAATTATGCTCGGTTTTCTAAAAATTGTGTCAAAATTTCTATTGTTGTCTCACGATAATTGTGGTGGGTTTACATTAGGTGAATTGTTTTTTCTATTTGTCGTAAATTTATATTCGTGATGAGTAGGAACGAGAAGCACATTTCTTTGAGCAAAAGCTTTGTTTAGTGAAGTGCGGAAAAAGTTCATTGTGTGGTTGTCCACACACTGTACGAAAAGATTTTATTGCTAATGTTTTAGTATTAGAACATAAAACAAAGTTTCAAAGCATGTGTTCGAATACAAATAAAAAAGGTTATCATAAAATTAATACAGTAAAATAGTTATGAATGCAAAATAGTTCTTGTAGGTCAATTTGTGTACAAGGAAATATATTGCAGAGAGAGTTCTTTCGCTATAGGTAGAAAAGGATGTGTCAGAAACATAATTATTTAATTATTCTACTAAATGAAATCTATGCAGTTCTAAAGACACCGTACCATAATTCTATTATTAAGAGATATATGTCTAAGATGCATCCATTTCCAACACTATTACTACCGTTATTAAAGTTTTTTTTTAACGATATGGCTTTGTTTAGAGATTTCACTATGCATAAGAAACTTGGTTTGCACAATGAAACTTTAGTTGTAACCTTTACAGAATGAGAACTTTGTACAAGAAATTAAATAACCCATAATTAGCAAACAAAACTCAATAGTATAAGAACTGTAATATCGAGATTTATTTTGTTGTGGGTAGAAAGGGTGTGTTGAAAACATAATTAATTAAGAAAGGGTGTGTCAGAGTCATAGTTAATTACTACACATAATGAAATTTGTGGAGGTCTAAACACATTGTATCAATATTCTATTTTTAAAATATATATGTCTAAGATGCCAAACCATTTCCAGATGTTCAATTTCGTTTAAAACAACAACAAAACATTGTATGTAATAGAAAAGTTGATAGCATTTTTTTCAACGTTATAGAAAACACCATCATAACATTGATACACAATAAGATTTAGTAAGAATTATAGTCAAAATAAAATGTTAACGACTGTAACGATATCTCAGATTCATACGACATCATATTCAAAGATAGACTTAAAATGCAAAATTACTGAATATAATCGCAATTGTGCAAAGAAATTTGTAAAGTAGATGGATTTGTTGTAGTCGAAATTGGTGTTCTGCTTGCTTGAATGTCATCTGTAGCAAAAATAAATAAATCTATAACATGTATTACAAGTTGAAAACTCGTTGGAGAAACATGTGCGCCGTTTTTTTAATGTACTACTTATTGGGGGCAACTGTAACTTCCATTTTCATGTTTTTAGTGAAAACCTCTTTTTCAATTTCTCTAGCTTCTTCTTCACTTGACAACCCACCTAACATTTTTCTTATTGACTATGGAAAAAGTAATTAGCCATGTGTCAATATGTTTTTCAGTAAAATCAATGATGCTATCAAAGTTTGCTACCATTTTCTGTTTTTACTCCTCCGATTGAGTTTTTAACATGTCATTTGAAATTAACTTAGAATAGTGCAGCATTCGCAAACCAACTAAGCCTTTTATAATATCCATTGCCTTGAGATAGGAATTACCTCTCGTTTTGCATAGGTCACTACAAGCATAATTGATATTCTCAAGTGTAGTAACCCTTTCCGCCCATCCAACTACGAATTGCTTCACTCATTCAGTATCTGATAGTTGTTGATTGTGCTTTTCAAAAGCAGAGAGTATTTCTAGCCTCTGCTTGAAAGTATTTAATTCATTGGCAACAAATTTCTTGTCTTCTGTAAGATTATCATTAACCAAGTTCATAAATATCGTCGGTTGCTCTCGCAAGGACGTTAAATAAAAAACTGCTTGCCATGCATCATTAATAATTTCTAATCTTTGGCATATGTTGTCGAGGATATATGCTTTCACTGCATTAAGCAGATTCACAGCCTTGTGAAATGGTTGCTGTAGTGCAACAACAAAATTTGATAATGGAGTCATTAACAGAGGAACTCATTTGCAATATGTAGTAGTTCTTTTAATTTGTTTTTCAACATCTGATTTTCTGCAAGCACGTTGATAACATTTTGAGTAATTCCATCATTGGTAGATTGTTGCAATACCATGAGCCTCATCGTGTTAACGCTAGACATATCAATATCAACTTGTTTTTTTTATCAATAATCTTTCTATTTTCAACCTTTACCATTTCAACTCTCAATTTTTTTGTTGGTCCTGTAATATTTTGCATTTTGCGATGTGACAAGACATTTATCGTAAATAATGTCCTCTTCTGCGATTTTCTCCATTATTTTCTGATTCTCTACTAAACAAATAGCAACCTGGTTAGGTGGTTCAATGCTATCACTTTGCACGTCTATAGCGTGTTCAATGCTTTCTCTATTCATCGTAGTTTTGGACTTTGATGTTTGAACTGCATGCGTTTGGTATGGAAAGAATTCGTGAAAATTATCTTTCTCATCTCGACGATTTATTGATTCACCAATAACTAGTTTTCTAGAACCAAGATTCTTCCTATTTCCTAGAATCGTGAATGATGTTGCACCAACAATAGGTGTGGAAGGTGAAGACTATTGTGCAAGACTTAGGGATTTTTGTTTCTGTCTTGCTTCATCTACTCTTTGGGTGTCCATTTTCAATAATGGGTGCTTGATTTTTTTGCAAAATCAATAAACTATGTATTGTGTAAACATATTTACTTAGACATTATGACATACCAAAATTGCATTGGTTCTTTGTTCATATGCAATTTAGGTTATTATAACAAAGCATATGCAAATAAGAGAGGCAAAAGAAAAAGAAATAGTAAATTGATATAATGTAATGACTATTACACGTGTTAAATCTTTTGCTAAAGTTACTATGTCCATAAACTACGAAATTAGCAAATACAAATCCCTAGACAATTCTATAGAAAAAGAAATACATTGTATAGAAAATTGCGAAAGAACCCGAGGAATTGAGAAGTGAACTATTAAATAATGATGAATCCGCAGACATATGAGACTAGGAAAGTATCGCTAATGTAAATGTCTATGTTTCTCTTCTTTTCCATTGGCAGATTTAAATATTGCTTGGTTGATTGTATGAGTGCAAATAACTTGCTTCATTTATCTACTACTTATATTTGTTTCCAATGTCCCATAGTTTTGCAATTTGGTGTTGCAAACTAAATTACTAGATGTGGCTATTCTTCGCGTGGAAACTACCACATATGACACTGTTAATAAATAACAATTGAGAATATCAAAGCCCACATTTATGGGAAGTAATGGAAATAAATATCGTTAATACAAAACCATCTTGTCCATTTACTGCATAATTTGCTATTGATTTAATATCGTTGAAATGCTTGTCATACAAATAGAAATTTGCGATATAATATAAAGCCGTTGTCTATCGATACTATGTTCTTAAAGGTTTTCCAGTGCATTTTCCAGCTTAAATTTCCGAAAATATGTCAACGATTTCTTGCATTCATGATTCTGAGTTGAAATTTCTGCACAACCTCACAATAGTACAAGTTTTCAAAACAGCTAAATGCATATATGCCATAATAAATAATCTTATGACAACTATCACTATTAACTTGAAACTGGAAACAATGAATGTAAACAATCGTAAGTAAATATTATGCGCGAACATCTTAGCTATTTCTATCGCGAATTGATTTAGTTACAGAACTAGTCCCCAACACTAAATCATTGACGATTTGATTTATTTTGATAGCATAATATGAAAACAGTAAAGGAATCTTGATTTACGAACACTCTGATACATGATTTTCAAGATCATGCTACAATGTTAATTGCCATAACGCATTACAACTCGATGTGTATATATTTTCCCTTGATTTCTGCAAAAGATTGCCATTTTCTAAAGCCATTTATCATGATTGATAGTGCAATTCCAGAAGTCCTCACCACCATTTTTCCTTAGCCATTGTCAGATTCATATATGATTTGTAGATTTATCGACACATTTAACACTTTCAATAAATAACAAATGAAAATTTCAAAGCGAATGTTAGTGTTAGTTGGTAAAATAAATCTCGAAATTCGAAAATTATTTGTTTTCTTACTTTGGCAACGCTTATTGTCCTATTGTTCTCATATACGTGTACTAAATAGAAAGGATGTACAAAATAAAATAAATACGAGTTCATTGTGATCATTTTTTTTTTTTGTTTATCTTGGAAAAATCTGGGCAGATCAACCCCGAAGGGTTAAAGCTCGTCGGCCAGACTAGCAAGGCCTAACCCCAAGGGTGTTGAGGAGAATTGACCTTGTGACCTCCCAATTGGCGAGGTACTTAACGAGTTCATTGTGATCATGTACAATTAATTATTATTATTAATTGTTTTATATACATCAAAGCATGCCACTAAAAGTGCTATATATCTATATCTATATATATAGTATATAAATTATATTATATATATATATATTATATATATATATATTAGTTGTTGTCAGATATGCACAACCATTTTTAAATAGCTACTCTGGTATTCAATAAAGTTATTTGGTGGACACAATGAAATAAATTTGCATGTGCATTTGTCCTCTGCACATGCATCATTTGAACAGAACTTAGGTCATCTCGTAATCTCAGGAGAATAAATACATCTTCGTATAGCTTCCACCGAATACAACACTCATTAGATTCAATTTTATTATTGAATAATTGTTATTACAATAAATATGTGTGGAACGATGGTGTGTGAAACAAGGAACATAAACCTTCGCACTGACACACACATCCACATTTCGAGGTTGCTCCACACAATAAAAGCTTTGCACAAGAGCTCATGGACTATTGACATGTTATTATTAACTTTAAGTTTATGCTCTTATGCTCTTAAGTTGTTATTTTTTATGCGCTAAGTAATTTGCACTCTGTATTTTTTGTTTGAACACCTATGAAACTGCTCTTTGGATGCAGAGAGCAAGTGTAAAATGTTGAAAGCTATATACAATATCAAATCTCATCTATCAATTTTAGTGTTCTGTATTGTAGCGGTTTTTAGCGAAATTAATATTCATGTTTATGACATATTGTATCTCATAATCATGACAATAATAACAAGTAGCGTACAAATTGTTGAAAGGATTTGGTATTCGCACTTAGCATACAAAAATTAATCAATACCAAGTACTACTATTAGTATGCATTCAATAAATTCACACGCAATGACATTATCATAGTTAATTGCAAAGATATCGATAAGGCCGTATCTATTGACATTATAAAATACCCTTTTCGATATCTATTTTGTGAATTCAGGTATATATTGCTTTTAAAAGACTGGTATTTAGCATTTGATTGAGTTGTCCTGGATTACAGAAAAAACTATGAGATTTGGCTCGAAGTGTTATTGGTGTTGGTGTGCCCCTTGCTATTGTAGTTGTTGCTAGTAGCGTAGAATATTTGTTGACTAAATAGTTTGACACTCATTTCTATTACACTGTGCTGAAATGGGGATGCAATACGGATATGGATGGTTAGTTTTTTTTTTTTGTTGGTCAGTTGCGAACCACTATTTGGTGTTAGCTTTCTCAAAAAAGATGTGGGGAAGTGGTTGTGTGTATATAAAATCAACAATTATTTTATTATTTTCTAACTGTGCGAAGTGCGAAGGTTAGTACAATGAAAACTCGAGAGCTTTTTGTAGATTATGAATTTGCTATGTGAATCTGCACATATCCAATTTTGTTTTGTCACACACACACACACACACACACACACACACATATATAGGCCTTGCGTTATTATTATTATCATTTATGAGAGTATTTCGCAACCACAGAAATAGCTATGTGAAGAAAGTTGTGTAAACATGGTTGTTCGAAACTTGTTATCCAAAGTAAGCATGTGTAGAGAAGAACAAATGCATATGCATAAACATAAATAGCTTTGCATATGCTACAATTGCAAATGTCGATAAACATGTCTGAGTTACAATGAAAATTAAAGCTACAATGTTCAGTTTCTATATATATATATATATAGGTCTTGTGTTTATTATTATTATTATTATTATTTATGATTGTATTTCACAACCACGGAAATAGCTATGTGAAGAAAGTTGTGCAAAATGGTTGTGCAGAACTCGTTGTCTGAAGTAAGCATGTGCAGAGAAAAACAAATGCATATGTATAAACATAAATAACTTTGCATATGCTACAATTGCAAATGTTGATAAAGATTTATGAGTTACAATGTTAATTAGTGCTACAATGTCCAGTTTCATAATTGCTAATGAAACATTTCTCGGTTACAATGTTAATTTTAGTTACAATGTCAAGTTTCATAATTGCTAATGTCTAAATCATTTGGAATGGAAATATTTTGCAAGTTGATTTTGATATTCATGTTTTTCGATAGGAAAGCTTCTTTTTGCAAAGCTCACATTCTGACCTTTACAAAACGACTTAGTACTATTTATCCATTTTCTTAAACGATTTACTGTAGAGTTTCAACATGGACATGCTATCAATGTATGAATTTTTTTAGTTGCTGGGACTACTAGTTGCAACTCTTATTCTCATCGTATTTATATTAGAGGACATCAAAATATTTGAAAACAAGAAAATATGACCAATTGTAATTCTACAATTAGAAGTGCCTTTCTACTTTGAGGAAAGGAACTTTATAAAATGAAAATTTTATTACTTATCTGAAGAACCAAGTTCGATTAACATTGAATAATATGAGTACAATGGCCAAATGTGCACTTATTTAATACATAATTAATAAATAGTAAAACAATTTTATGCAGTGAATGTCTTGATTATAGTTCTCTAAATAAATGCCAAAAAAACTTGTATTTATTGGTAGGAGAGCTATGGTTAATCAAAATAGAACATGATCTAGCCTATTAATAAAACAAGCTTCCGTGGAGTAGCTAAATTTCATTTAATATCATTAAAATTGATAGTAGTTGAACATCATTTCACAAATGATTTGCTCAATTATGACAAGATTAATGTAGTTACAAGTTATTTGCAAAAATGACGGCGAAATGAGAGGGAAGGAGGTCCAAAGAGTTGAAAGCATATATTTCATCACACATAATACTAAATGATTTTAGACATTAGATATCAATTTCTATTGTTTGTTAAAACAATTTGTTAATGTTCATTTTTTGTAGTCCTATAAATAAGAGAACAAAACAAATTGCAAATATTGCTCAAATCCATGTGACAATATTCAAAGTAAAAGTGCACTTTGTTAGAAGTGTTATAACAAACTAAAATACGACATTTGTATAACAGTTCAATTGTATATAGATTCAAATTGTAATCATCAAAGTTGAAATAGATTTTCGACAATAAAAAACAGTTATTGAAGATGCATTTTCATTTCTATTAACGAAAGAGCAATTATGTTCGGATTGTTCACAAAATTGGTAAATTGTATCAGAATTTGCGCAAAGCAATGAGGTTTTTAACAATAAGGTATATAATTCGAATTCTAATATCATAGTTCACTAGCATATTCACGGCTGCCATTTTGGTTCTTTTGTCTCTTTAACTTTGTGCCCTTGCATTTTGGAAAAATAACAACAATTAGTCCGCAGTTAATTAAATACATATAGCAAATGATAATGTGACTTTGAAATAAAGCTACATGGCAGAAAAAAAGAAGGAGAAGATAAAAAATAGAAAATAGCGTACATAAAATAGATATGTAATCCATCTCGGTAATTTTGGATATAGAAAATAACATTCGATAACTAAAGAGTTTATGCAAACGCTTATACTTAGGCCCAAAAGTAAATGAATTGGAATTTGTGAACCATTCTATGAAAATTCCATTTGTAATGAAAAATAAAAAAATTGAATACAAAGATTAAATGAATTCATAATAACATATATAATTTTTTTGCACATTTGATCACTAGTAAACAGAAAAATGAACACTGTAAGGTTTAAGAAAACTTACACTATGTAAAAGCATATGTCCTTATTGCTTAACTATTCACTGTTTTCAAAGTTTGCACCTTGTTGAAACAATTTCTTTAATTTTCCCTTATGTAATGTTTCATAGGAACAACTATAATCTAGAATTTGACACTTTGATTGAATATCTCTTTGTTAATTTCTATGATTTCTGTCTACAATTGCGCAACTAAAGCAAAGTTATGTTAATTAACATTAACATTAATTACCTATTCGTTTTGGACTGTGAATCACAACAAATAAACAAATCTATGGTTATGCCTCTATGAAAATAGGTAAAATTTTCAAAAGTGTCCTCAATTACACTTACAATTGCTTATGAACTTTATTGCTTCAAAAAAAAGTATAGCTTTTGTAGTCTTACAATTATTCAAAGTGTAACAAAGCATGTGTTGCATTGTGGTCACTCCAGTATCAATGTGAAAGATGAGAATGACATCACTGAAGAAGGAAATTTGTCCAAATGTGATAAATAATCTTCCTTTTCGTAGAAATAAAATTCCTCATTATTTCTTGTAACTATTCGAACCACATATATTCTAATAGTTGATTCCTTTTGTTGCTATTTGAATTAATGTTGATATTGAAATCTCCAATAAGTATACAAATGTAATCACCAAATGTAATTGTTCCTTTACTTTTGTTATTTCTTCAATCATTACGGAAACATGTACAAGTGGTGCAACATATACATTTATCATGCATATTCAACATTGGAAATATACTTCCGACACAACAAGTTTGATTATGTTATTGCAAATGTTTTTCATTGATGCAATTTATATGTTCTCTTCTATGCAAGTAAGTACTCCATGAAGATAATTTGATATATTAAAATTGAATTTACAAAATTCAATATTAGATGGTGGATATTTTAAATGTGTTCCATGGATACAGAGAATCATAACATTCATTAAATCTTCATCATGCACAATGTCATTCACATGAACACATAGACTTCACATATTCAAACTTGCAATCATTAAAGTATTTGCATTTGCTATCAACTTCTCTATGTACTACAATTTCCATGATGCTTCAGTTCTTAAGCATTTCGTTTCTTCTAATACTTTCTTATTTACAGAAAAGTTTTTCTAAGTTAGTCTTTGAAGAAGGTACAACGATTCCATAATTCTAACACGTGACAATGCTATATAAATTAGTCCATGTGTTGATATGCCACTTGGATCAAAAGCAAGTCCATTTAACGTTAAACCCCGTGATCGATGAACTGTTATAGCACAAGCTAGCTGTATCTAAAATTGTTTGTGCACTATAGTTGTAAATCTCTTGCTATCACATGTCAATGGCTTTGAAACACCCAATATTGGAGTCCAATCAAATGAAACATTTTCTTCATACAATTCACGATACTTTTTTCTTTGAAGTTTATTGATATTTGGATTTACAAAATCTTTCCATAACACATCAACATTATTGTTATTTTTCATATATTTTTTGCATATGCCATCAACGCCATTAACGAGACCATCTTCTATATTGCAGTTCCCTGCATATAGTTCAATAAGAACATTGCATTTGATAAGTATTATCGACGATAATCTCATTGTCTTCTCATATGCATCAAATCCTATTTTCTTACTGTGAGATTCTTCAATTGCATAAAAAACTATTAGCTCTTCATTTACACGTGACAACATTTTTTTGTTATGATTTTGTACATATCTATTTCTGTAAAATAGATATGGAAATAATGGATCCATGGGATAGATATGTAACACTTTTCGTTTATATATTTTATGTTTTCATCATATTTTTTATTCACTCACATTTTGTTAAGGATTTCAATGAACTTGATATCTTTTTGGACGCATTGTCATGCATAATTCATAGCATTCGACTTTCTATTTCCAGAAATTGTATAATAGTTTTTCGCCTGATAAATTGGTTGCTCAAAAATCTAAGAATCTTTGATCGGTTCCTCTTGGAACAAGTCACCTGAATATAACATCAATATTTCCAAAATAAGCCAACGAAGTATGCTTAATTTCACACAAGCGTTTCTCGACATGGTATAATAATGTTGAACCTATCAAATTCACTTCATCAATTAGCATAATATGAAGTTGGTCGTACTGTTTTGTCAATGTGTCTAATTTTTCACCTTTAAGCGAAAGATATTCTGATTTGTTAAATGGTAAATGGAATGAAGAATGTAATGTTATACCGCTTGCATTGAACAATGCCTTCCCTATATATGCTATGATGATTCCCTTTAATTGACATGGGTCATATCTGAACATGTTATTGTATAAGCGAATTAGAGATTGGAATATTTCTATAACAGTAAATGTTTTTCCAACCCCCGTGCCACTTGTTACAAGTACATACAATGGGTCATTTTGGCTTTTTTTCTCCTCGACAACTAATTCTTTCACTATTCTTACCTGTTCTGGATTAAGCGTTCTTTTGATTTTATAGAATTCTGTTTCTTCTGATACTTGTGGTTGATTTACAAGTTCATAAGGTCTCTCAAAAATTGAATTTTCATTTTTAGCCTTTTGCAAAAATTGTGTATTTGATTCGATGCCATATTCTTAATAACATTTTTCATTTTCCATTTTGTCACAAGGAGACAATTTTCTTTCAAACAATTCACTCTCTTTTTTTTCAAGCTCAACAACTATGTTATCAATATCAATCCACTCTGTCATTGTTTTGTTGGTGAATTTTTGCTCATTACATTTTATGATTTTCTCAAATAAGAAATATGCATTCTTCCAACTCGAATTGCATTCTCCATCAATGCTTTAACAATCACGCTTCAAATATGCTTGTTCATTGTTGCTTTAGCAATTACGTTTCAAAAAAATGAAAGAGTATTTTAATTTCACTATGAACTATTGCTCAACGACAAGCATAACATAAACAATGTACAGGAAAACAAGTAAAACGATATACATATAATCGATTCGCCTAAAACTCTTGTATATGAATGAGGTATAGAGTCACAAAACAAATGAATCGTAACATACTTGATACAGATATCATAAAATTTGATCTTCTTTCAGAAACAAATACTGTGTACAATTCTTACACTAACAAGCAAAACACACAATTATGAAAATAGAGTATCGATTCCAACAACAAGAGAAAAGCATTCCTAACAAGCCCCCCCTCCCCTAAAACTATGAAATATACCAATATGCACTGACAATATAGATCCCCAAAAAATGAATGCATGATGAACACCTAGCCACTGCAACTATTGGTACGTTTCATGTTAATATTAGGTCACACCAACTTTATAAAACTTAGAACATTTTATTTAGGATTCATAAGCTAAAGAGAAAACCGCAAAAACAGGTTATTTCTTGTTGTTATTATTATTATTAAAAATATGTCACAATAGCCTCATAAAACTTAGACCCTTTGATTTATGATTCACGCCAAACAATGCATATATGAAAGAAATTAGAAATAAGATTTCCAAAAAAATATTTTTGAATTCCTGCAAAAATAAAATAACTCGACATTTTCTCGCTGCACAATGGAAATTAACAATATTAATCGTTTTGCATAGTCAAAGCTTCGCACAATGAAATGTCTCGCACATACCCTGTTCAGAGCAATAACACAGTCTGAGCACTCATGAAACCCTTCGTTCTCTTGCACATAACTCATTCTCCAGATGTTTTGAACGCCAATAGAATACACATATGCTTCCAATATAACAATACCCCATCCTATGCAAAGATTCATAGTTGTAAAATCAAAGCTCTACACAATTTCTCCTCCGCACATACTTCGTCCTCTGCACAGTGAAATTTCCGCACACCGAAACATAATAATATTCCTCGCTCTCCTGCAAATACCGCATCCTCCATAAATATACGACGAGGAGTGTGTAAAAGTATTAGGTTTGTTCGGGAAATCAACAAACATACCCCATATTCCGTACAATCAAAGCTCCACATAATGAAACATAATAATAATAATAACATATTGACATTAATATTTTAAGATTAATTTCCATATGCACCCCCATTCTCTCGAAAATACCCCATCTTAATAAAAGCTCCACACAATGAAATCTCTCGCACAAACCTCATTGCGTGCAAAGATTCAATTCTAACACCAATGCTCAGTGCAATAACACACTTTCCCTGGAAAGCAAAAGCAATAATGCTAACGGTACAATACACAACCACAATAATGTTAATTCTCTGGTGCAAAAGAGAGTTATCCTTCTCATTCCGCACAACCACAATAATGTTAATTCTCTCATGCAAAAGAGAGTTATCCTTCTCATTCCGCACAACCACATTAGTTTATTCCACACTATATATGAATTAATAAATAAAGGTGGGCCATAAAAGCTTTAGTATATTATAGCAATTAATTAATGATAATATAATCAATTAATCTCGTTTTAAACATTGTGCAGAGGTCAGACTTTAGGTGGAGGTTTCATTGTTTCCAAGGTTTGTAATTTCATTTACTCTTTTGTGCAAAGCTTTGCTTGTGCGAAACTTTCTACACAGTGAAATCTTTGCATAAGTTATCGATGCCATTTGTCTTTGTTTATTGGGTGCAAGGAGTTTATTGTGCAGAAGTGCGGACAAAACTCTTCCTCTGCACAAAACCTCCATGGTGGTAATACATACATCGATATTATTTTCAGTATTATTAAGGTCGCTTTTGTTGTTGCTTCTTCCAAGGAAAACAAAGGAAAAGCAACAACATCCTTCATTCTCTTGCACATACCCTGTTTTCCAAATTTTTATCGTTAATAAAAAACACATTTGCCTCCAATATAACCCAATTATCCGCTCAGCGCAAAAATATCCCACATATTAACATCAATAGTTTAACAATGCCCTATGCACCACCCCGCACAATGGAAATCAACAATATTAATCATTCCGAAAATACTCATAACTATCTACTCAACAAAAAAAAAAACCCCATAGATTAACATCAATAATTTAACAATGCCCTATGCACCACCTTACACAATGGCAATCAACAATATTAATCATTCTAAAAAGATTCATAACTATAAAATCAAAAGCTATATGCAACTGCTCTACCACACATATATACGATTTAGAAATTTGTAAAAATATCTCTGCTGAACGTAACATCAATAGTTAAATTGTGTCAATCCTGTCATCATGGGGAAGTGTTGTACCATAACAATGTGAGTGTCACTGTTAATGTCAGAGCACTCATCGACAAAAAATGGCCACTAAAGTTTTTTTTTTTTTTTTTAATCAATTGTCAGACACTAACAAATACCAAAAATAAAACTCTATCCACCAGAGGAATTATGTCCCATTGAAAGTTACCAAGATAATCGAAAATTAGAAATTAGAAATAAGATTTCTAGAAAATTAGAAAATTATTTTTGAATTCCTACAAAAATAGAATAACTCAACATTTTCCCAAAACTTTGGTTAAAATAGCAAAAGAACAACAAAATAATACACAACCAATACAATCTGACTGCAAAACAAATGCTATAATCCCCGATGAGGTAAGGACTAATAATATGAAAATTGAAATAATTTTAAAAGCTTAAAAACTTCCTATACCAACATTGGTACCACTGCATATCCAAAAATCATTACCTATTAATTAAAGAGGATATTATTTAATAATAAAGAAAAGATTCCACTAACGCCTCCCACTTCCAACATTGATTTCCTTAAACATTGAATCCAATTCTCTAGTCTTATTAACTCAATATACATCCTTTTATCAATAGCTACCATTACCTCTCGATAAAGAAGATTCTCCACGTTTAATTTTGTTGCCAAACCTTTGGAGAACAAAGGTAAAACCTATCTATATATAAAAGGAATGCATAGAGATTATTTCTTAGAGAATGTTTTTTTAGGTTAAGAATTCACTTCTTTTAGAAGTAAGTTTTGTTTTTTTTTTTTAAAAGAAAATAAGATTTTTTGTTTTTTGTTTTATAAAGAGAGTAAAAAGGAGAAATAAAAAATTAACCTTTTGTTTTTAAATCTTGGATATGATTGCTTTGCTTTGTAAATTTTAGGGTTTTTTTACATAGTTGTTTAGGTTTGGCTCCGTGAGAAGGAGATCTGGTCCCTCCTTCATCCAGATTGTTTCAGGAATTCATGATGATTCTAGATTTATTGTATTCCCCTTCAATCTCCTCATCTTTGATATCCTTTTCATAGAGCAACTAGTCAAAGTAGGGTTTTTGGTTTCATATCCAAACCTTCACTCTCTAGTGCATCATGGCAAGCTAGAAATTTAGGTGGTTTCCTGCCAAAAGTAGTGCAAGATCTAAAATATGAGATTAAATCTAGCAAGATCAGATAAAATATCCAATTTATGCAAGATCACACTTTGATATGCAAATTAATTGGATTTTAGTCCTTTGAAAAGTCTTTGATTAGGTGTTTCTTAAATAAATGGAAAGTTGAGGGTTAAATAGAGTTGGAGTTAGGGATAATATGATTCTTCATAATCATTTCTCTAGCTTGGAAGACATATCGAGCGTTTTTGAAGGGGAAAACATTTTTTTCAATTAATGCAGGGGCCTTCATGCGATTTTGGAAGGAGTACTATAATCTAGTGAAGGAATATTTCCTCGCTACCTTCGGAAACTTTGTCAAAATATCTCAGGCTACTAAGAGAGGGAGGTAAATATCATAAAGCGGTCTTTCAATTATGAACATGCCCCCTTCAAATGCAGACGTTGTCATGAATACATGCATCTTTTTTTTTTTTTTTTTGCATGTGATTCACGAGCACCCTGGTCAGTGAGTGATTGCTACGTCCACGGAAAAATCTGGGCGATAGCTAGGCTAAATCGTCCCTCGGCCTACTACAAGACCTGACCCCAAGGGCTTCGGGTGGATTTGACCCTGTGACCTCCCGATGGCGAGGCACAGTTTTGACCAATTGAGCTAACCCTTGGGGCTTGAATACATGCATCTTATTAGTGATTGTCCATTGAATACTATTGAATTTCTTGGAGAAAACCTTTCTCAAAAAGAGAAAAATGATTTAGGAAAAGTCCCCAAAGAAGAAGAAATTTGAGTCCTCTAGGTACCTCAAACCCTGACCAGCTCCATAAATATGGAAATAGGTTTGAGCCTCTCTCCTCTCTAAAGGTGTCTCTAGAGCACAAAAACATTCAATTAAGTATGCAATCAATAGAAGGAAAATCCCATAACCCTCTATCAAATCCTACAGATCCTGTGCAAAAGTCCCTTAAAGAGCACTAACAACATCCATACCATAGGAAATGGTTAGCCCCCCTTCAGAAAAAGTTGAAGTAGGAGCCCTAATAAAAGATATGGATCTAGATGACCCACGACTGATTGCCCTTGCAGAAGAATGGCATGGAAATGATATGAAGGACATACCAGATCATCTCGTTAGGATTTTGTACAATGCTTATCTTCGAAACAAGGAAATACCAACTAGGCTCAAGTTCTTCACAATCTGGTCTTGGGGTTCAAACAAAGGATTTCAAGGTAGTCTCCATGCAAGACAAAGAAACAAAACAATGAGGTTGCAAAAACAATAATGCATTGATCCAAGAAGATGTTGAACAATTAGTCAACTCAGGGAAAATCATGCTAATGTCATAGGCAATTCTCCTCTTGAAATCTTGAACCTTCAAAGACTTTTCTATGTAGTCACGCTTAACTTAATCAATTTCTGATTATATGTTATTGGTACGGAGCTTGATAGTCTCAAGAATATCTTAGGTTTTAGTGCTTTTGGAAATCCAAGCTATAGGTAACTTTTTCTAATTAATGAAAGGATCGATTTACCCCACAGGACAAAAAAGGAAAAGAAAAGAAAAAAAAAAGAAGAGAAGAAGAAGAAAGAAAAAGAAAAGGAAAGAAAGAAAATAAAAGAGAGTAAAGAGTGGAGTTTTTATGTCTTGCAAATTGTGAAATTTTTTTATTTTTTTATTTTTATTTTATATATATATATTATATATATATATTATATATTATATATATATATATATATGTATTTATTGATTAACATTGTATTCATAATGGTATGTATTATTAAGTTTACTAAATTGAAAATGAAATTATTATTATTTATAAATAATAAATATAATAAGTTTTTTTTATTTGTAATTATTTATATTATTATATATGACGTAATCTAACTAATAGGCAAAAAGGCCTTTTCTCTGGAATATGGCAATACAACTTCGGTTGAGATTGTGATTTCTTGTTGTTTACAATGCGTTTTTGAATGCATAAGTGGATTCAACACCTTGAAAAAATCTAGGGAACTTGAATTTTGCAAATTAAATAGCTTAAACTTATGATTCTTAAAAATCTCTATCAGATTTTGACAAAATTAACTAGAAAAAATGCTGAGAAAAAGGACCATTTTGTCTATTAATTAGACTATGTAATATTATATAATCAAAATCTTTATAGTTTCATATATATATATAGTGCTAACCTCTAGAGTGTCGAGGAGAACTGACCCTGTGACCTCCATTTGCGAGATGCTTAATGACGGAAACTCGGACCAATTGAGCTAACCCTTAGGATTAAAAATAAATATTAATAAAATCCATATCATAATTATAATCTAATATCTTAACAAATTAAAACTTTTCTATTAGGTAAATTCATATGATAATCACTGGAATATCAATATTTAGAACTGATGAAATCAAAATTATATATTATTATATATATATAATATATATATATATATATATATATACTTATATATACTATATATATAAATATATATATTAAGTTCAAAATCTTTGTATTAGATGAAATTTACAATGATTACATTGCCTCGGATGGTGAGTCAAAATCCCTCAAAATAAGCCATAGATTTGTAGAGGGTGTGAGCTAGAGTACATTGAGAATTTCCATGAAAAAGATGTTGGTGGGAAAGGGCCATGGACAAGTTCTAGAACAAAATATTTCCAAAAGAGATATGGCATGGCCTACTTCATTTGAGAGCCAAAAAAAGACAAGAACAAAGGAAAACACCTAGTCATGGCTACTTCGGCAGGACAAGTGTCTCTTCCTCGACAGGTGTTGGGCCGTAATACTCGTCATCACCAAATTGGGGGCTCACGGTGGCATGAAGGTCATCTTCAGTGCGTTGACGCTTGATAAGAGGTTCCATGGAGGGAATAACCTCTGCATGATG
Organism: Pinus taeda; assembly: GCA_000404065.3. NCBI lineage: Eukaryota > Viridiplantae > Streptophyta > Pinopsida > Pinales > Pinaceae > Pinus > Pinus taeda. The sequence goes on along the minus strand of APFE031059898.1, from coordinate 41,990 downwards.
ATCAAGAACATGCAACATGTCAACCCAATGAGGAGTTGACTGTGAGGGATTGCCAGTATCAATTCCAAGCAACCTAGACTGAGAAGAGGAAATACGGTTGATGTCAAGAGAGCCCGCCATGTCTATGAGAGCTGCTTTGAGGTTCCTCCGGAAGTGGTCTAGGTCCAAGATTCATGCCTCCATCAACAACGAGATTTCTTCTTAGTCTTTGAGAAGGTGGCCTAGGACATTATTGAGAGCCCATGCATTGTCATCCACGAATCGAAGCTTGACAAATTCAAGGTCTCCAACTTGGCACCGATGTCTTTGTGGGATGCTTAGATCAAATCGCTCTATGCCCAAGCAATACTAGGGCAGGTGTGGAGGCCTGCCTCTTCCATGCCCATCACGATGAGGTCAACCTCACTCTCGAACCATTGAGCCAGAGTGAGATGAACAAATGGATGGCACTAAGGAGTGATTGACAGGGCGGTGGATGACAAGGTTGTAGAGGACCCCTGAAGGGAGGATTGTGGTAGAAATGGAATGCAGTAGGAGTGAAGGTCACAGGTGAACTTAAGGAAGGATATCAATAAAGTGAATCTAAAGGGAGCAGGAGCAAACAACCAAGGGTGATGGCTTGAGGACAAATACAGGCTCGATTATGGAGTGGGGCAGAACTTTTCCCACCAAGGAAGATCGAATGCCTAACAGAGGGAAACAAAGGTTGAATTATAGTCGAGGGAGGAATGGATTGTGAGGCCATGTGGAGGGTGGAAGTTAATGCTTTGTAGAGACAGGGTGGCCACCATGATTACTGGAGTAATGGTTTAGCCAGGTCATTAAGATCTGCCTCAAGTGAATGCCATTGGACGCTGGGATTAAGCCTCTTTGGAGGGGGAACCATGGGAATCGGGGAGGGAAGTTAATGAGATTGTATCACCCACATCCTAGGGATCAATCAATTTTTATTTTTATTTTTTATTTATTTTTTAATTTTTTTTTTGTAAATCAAAGTTTTATTCATTCTTTAAAATTAGAGCACATAGATATCAAAATGCAGGTAGTCTCATCGCCATTGAGTTTGTTGACTAATGCTAGCAACATATGACAAATAAACAGTAGCAAAGCTAAAGGAACAATCCACAACTTGACACACCAAAAGCACCAAAAGACAAACAGAACTAGAAGAACACTTGTGACCATGATCAATCATTAGAAGTAATAGATGCAAGGTTGTCGGGCCCAGTCCTTGGAGGTGGAGGGGGGAGACAAGTACATTGAACATGTTTCTTGAAGTAAGCCATCCATGATTCTAGGTTTTCCACTTTTCAGATAGTAGATTTTGTTCGTGCCACACCACCACAATCCTTTCTCTGACATGGCATTGAAAGTAATGCAGTTGGTTGAGCATGGCAATAACAACCTCATGCTCTTCCTTCCATAACTTATCATAAGCTTCTAGGTGATCCAGGACGGTCTGAAACATGTCACAATAGGTCTTAGAGCAATGTTGTTAGCCAACAGCCCTTGCACGCTCGGGCCTTCAATTCCGATCTCGCACACTTGCTCCAACCCTATGTGCCGTGCCACCCTTCTTTCCCTCCCTAGCTGCATGACCACCCGAATTGCACGTGCACCAACCCTGCCACCACAAGCCCCCGACGTCACCCATACTAGACCTCCAATAGTTTGACCACACCATGATGGGCGCTTAGAAACCTGACCCCCCAACACCACCTTCGACTTGATGCTGCTCCCACCTTGGTTGGAAGAAGCTCCTTTATGTTGGGGAAGGGAATGAGAATTACACAACAAAGGTTGCATGGTGAGGGCACATGGATACATCTCTAACGCATAAATAACAATGAACAACAACCCCTCTCAATGCAACGTGAACCGCAGCAAAGCAACATGAAGCCACGAATTGTCCAGCAAGCTTCTACTTCTTGAAATTTGCAACCTTCTCTCCCCGGCCTAGGGAGTTGCAATTGGAACCAAAAAAAGGCAACAAACAAACCAAACAGAGACCTTGTCGTCACCTCTACCAGAGGAAGCTCCAAGGAATAAAGTTGCAGATAGAAAGGCTTGCCCCCAAGCACAAACACAAGAGGTATGAACCCAACTTGATAAACAATCTCTGTAGACACCGTTAGAATGAATTTCCACCACTGAAACCCAATTATGCCCACCCAACAATAGATCTAAGGAATCCGTAGAAAACACACAAAGATAAGGGGACCCAAAAGATAACCGATGAACATGAGACTCATACACCCTCTCGAGCACATAAAACAACAAGGAAGAGAGTTAATAGGCATCACAATAATGAGTCTTAAGGCCATCCCAATTACTATGCCTAAGTCACACAAGCCTTTGAAAAAATGAGAAAACATGTGAAGGGATAGGAACTTAATGATTTTGAGAGTTGGGCTTGGTGGAGGAGACGACGACAAAGGAATATCCACTAGTCCCAGACTAACCAAAGGCCAGAGAAACCCGTCCGACTACCAGAGCTCGGACCATGAGCAGCTAGCCACCAAATTGTCACAACATATTAACAATCCTGAAACCCATCAGGCGCCATAAACCCACCACCCTCTCCCACTCTCAATCAGGAAAATAGAAAACATGAAACATCACACACAACACCTTAATCTTCACCGTACACCACACATGATGGGAGGACATGATGATTGTCCTCCATATTGTCCGCCAAATGTTCTCCTTCATGGCACACGTGACAGGCTGCCCTCGATGTTCATCACCCCCATCGAAGAATTAAGACTTTATTATTATTATTATTATTATTATTATTTCAATTAAATTAAATGTCAATAGAATTCATAACGACCATTCTTTCTCAAATACCGATGCTTAATGTTTTTGCATATGGATAAACATAAGAAAAGAGAACTCAATTCCATTCATACAAATTATTTAGAAGTTGCAAAAGCTTCGAAGTTTTGACAAACTTTGACTAGTGCCATCTATAGTAGATTCAAGACTTGTCAACCCAAATTTGTGGTTGATCATAATCTTTTACAAAATGAACTATGTTACAATCTCTACATCTCACGTAATAAATACATTTCCTATTACTCACCAAAAATGGATAACTCATGGAGATTTTTTTCTCCTCTAAATAAAAGTGTTTACAAGAATCTCTCATTTCCTTTTTGTTAATGGTTATCTCTTCTCTTACCAGTAGTTGTTCGTTCTACTACATAAACACCTTCATCTCTTACGTCATACCAGACAACAAAATCCACTTTACTTGTCATTTTTATTTATTTTTAAATAATTTACTTGATAATATTACATTATTCATATCATCTTTGCTATCCATCCTCTCATTTCAAATATTAAAACTTACTCAACACATTCCAAATCAGTGATCGCTTGAAAAATGTTCATTTATGGATGTGTTTAAGATATAAAGGAGAGGAGGTAAATGCACTCAAGTTTTACCCTCTTTTCATTGTACTTCTTTCTAATATCTAAATTTCTCTAGCCATTGTACTTCCTTCTAATATCTAAATTTCTCTATTTTGTCTTTATTTAATAAAATGATATATACATTAAAAATAATTTATGAATTTTTAAACTCTCAAATTAATTGTATTTATCATAGTAATTTCCTCCAAAACTTGTAACATTTTTTTAACCTAAAAAATACTTTCCTTTGACGTATTTTTGAAATGAGCCCTTTCAAATCTCTAACGTTTTTCTCATTACCAAATATTTCTAATGTGCATCTTCCTATATTCTCATTACTAAATATTTCTAATATGGTTGAAATTACTTTTAGGGAAAAAAAAGCTATATAAATTCAAAATTAATGGCTTGTCTCTTCCCCAATAATTAAATAAATTGGTTTTATTTAGAAAGAAATTGTGTAAAATATTTGGACCTAAATAAAAATATTTTCTTTGATGCTTTTATCCTATAAGTAGGAAAGGCTTTCTTTGTTGCTTTCATCTTAGTCAAATCCATCCGATCGCATCCATATGATGGCATTATTGTTTTCTTCATCTTAGTATGGACAATAATGGTGTGATTGCTTTATTTTTTACTTTCTTTATTTTGATTCAAAAGAGGTATAGTCAATATTGCCTACACCTCCCTTCACATTATCCATCCAAACACTCTCTACACTATTATTAATGTAACTTTTGGAAGGTAAGAGACAAGTTGATAAACATTCATTTTTTCTTTTTTCACAACTTAAACATTCTTATTGGTCAATAAGGTGGCTATCCCCTGTTATCTATCATTCCCACATTCCCACAGCTCTTATCCATGAATCTATTTATTGAACATAAATTGCTTGTGCATTACCTCATTCCTCATTGTTTCTTTTATTATTGATATCTTTTTCAATCGTCTTAATCAATTATAATGAATCTAATGGTTCATTAATGAGACATACCTAAAGAAGTATGGTCTTGCTATAGATGACCCCATAGTAAAAAGAAGAAAAGCTAAAAAGAAGGCCAAGAAAGAAAAAAGAAAAGAATACAGAAAATATCCATAGAGGAAAAGAAAAGGGACCAAGAAAGGATACTATAGATATGTGCCAAAAACACATTACTATGAACCCAAGGATGTTCATATGCAGACACATAAGAAAGATTAGTGGAATAAATTGATTTGTTGGCTCTGTGGCCAGCCTGGACATAACTCCAATCGTTGTCCTTTATCAGAAGAAACTAAGAGAAACAGAGGAAAGATATCCTTTGAAGTTGCAAAGAAGAAAAGGACAGTAAAAACAGAAGGCATGGTGCCAACCTTGTGTTATAAATGTGGTTCTAAGAATCACAAATCTAAAAATTGTCCAAACATCTCATTTAGAGAACAGATACAACAACGACAACTCTGTTCAACATCTGAATCCTCTGAAATTTCTTCTTTAGAATGCTTCAATGAAGAATTAAACATGCACATGAATGAATGTGGTTGCACTGATTCATACAACTGCCAGTGTGAATCAAGCACTGAATCATAAATCTCATTTGATGAAGACCATATTTCTCAGCCAAAGGAGAAATTTCTCATGGCACAAACATGGATGATGCAGAAACAAAGCTGCTTGCCCAGATCAGAACATTGGGAGAAGGAGAGATGAAGGAAAAGTTACTAGAAACTTTTCTAAGCACAATGCACAAAAATCAGGGGAGAAATAGCAAGACTGCCTCTAAAACTGAACCAAAGGCATCGTTCATCGATGCCTAATTTGAAATAAATACAAGATCTTTCCGAAGAAGGCAAAAAAAAATCTAAGACCAGAGCCCTCACATTAGGAGAAGTCAGCCAAGAGATTCATCATCTCAAAAAAGAGATTGTCTCTCTAAAAGCACAGGTCTTTGAATTAGAAAAAGGGAAGAAAAATGAGGATGCACATGATGAATACTACATTGAAATATTTGAAGGAAAAAAGGATGATACTATAGGATTCACCGACATGAGAGTAATGGTTATCCAGTATTAGCAACATCATGTTATGCTAGATATGTATATAAATGGTGAAATATTTTCCCTAAGAACACTTATTGACTCTGGGGCAAATGCCAATATTCTGAACTCAGAAATATTACTTGCAAAGAACTGGGTAAAATCCTTTAGACAAGTGATTGGGTTAGGAAACAAAGATCTACTGTATGAAGTCCCTTAAGCCTCTATTTGCTTTAGAGAGCATTGCATCAAATTAAAATTTGTTGTTGTAGACATTCCTGTTGATTGTATTTTGGGGAATGTATTTTTAGCAGTTGTGGAGCCACATGGATCAACCAGATTGAAAAATGGCAACGCTAGTTATTTTATATCTGTACCAAGCTCAGATGGAAAATTACAAAAAATCAAGTTACCCTTTGTCTCTACTCCCAGAGTGTCTACTATGGTACAAGCAATGCAGTAGATCGAAAAAGAAAAAAATAAATTTGAAGAGCTCAAGGAGCTAAAGACCACCATAAAGATAAGAGACTATCTTCAGACTCCTATAATTAAACAAAGGATCTCAACTATGATCACAGATAGAAAAAGAATGTTGTGCTGAAGAACCAAATGCGTTTTGGCATAGAAAACAACATTGTGTAGAATTTCCCTACAAAGATAAGTATGAAGGGAAACATTGCAAGAGCAGAGCAATCCCTATGAACAAAGAATATAAAGATCTTTTTCAAAAAAGAGATAGAAAGCCTCTTGGAAAGAAGATTGATTAAAGAATCCAACAGTCCTTGGAAATGTTATGATTTTTATGTTAATAAACATTAAGAATAGTTAATAGGCATCCGAAGACTGGTCATAAACTATAAACCTCTAAATATTGTCCTCTCAGATGATACTTACCCCATTCCTCACAAAGGAAATCTTTTAGCAAGAATAGCAGGGGCTAAAGTATTTTCTAAATTTGATATGAAATCAGGATTTTGGCAGGTGGCAATTAATGAAAATGATAAGTTTAAGACTGCTTTTAGTGTCCCAGTAGGGCACTATGAATGGAACGTCATGCCTTTCGAACTAAAGCATGCCCCCTCCAAATTCTAGAAGGTTATGGATAATATTTTGAAGCCATATTTTGATTAGTTACTAGTATACATTGATGATAGACTTATATTTTCTAAAAACGTCCATGATCACTTTAAACATATCCATAAATTTGTACAACTTGTCAAAACCAATGGATTGGTTCTTAGCAAGAAAAATATTGAATTATTTCAGACAAGTATCAAGTTTTTTAGCCATACAATTAAATATGGGTAGATCACTCTGCAAAAACATGCTCTGGAATTTGGTGATAAAGTTCCAGATATTATCACTGACAAAACTCAATTACAGAGATTCATGGGATGTTTAAACTATGTAAGCAACTTTTACAAAGATTGTGCCAAAGATAGGTCATTACTCAACAGAAGACTACAAAAACATCTAGAACCTTGGTCTTAGGCCCACACTGAAGCTGCCAGAAGAATTAAAATGAAGGTAAAAACTCTTCCTATTCTTCATATCACTGATGAAGATTCTTTCAAAATTGTTGAAACATATGCCAAAAATGAAGGGTGGGGAGGAATTTTGAAGCAAAAGAAAGAAGCAGAAGAACAAATAGTTCAGTTTGTCTTCGGGACTTGGAGCCCACCTCAGAAAAACTATTCTCCTATAGAAAAAGAGGTCAAAGAAACATGGAACTACATTGATAAATTTGATATCCACCTGATACAAAATTTTTTTCTCTTAAGAACAAATGCCTCTGCACTAAAGAAAGTCCTTAGGAAAGCTATAAAGAAAGTAGGAGAAGTTAAGTTCGCAAGGTGGCATGCTCTATTTGCAAATTTTGACTTTGAAGTCGAACACATCAAAGGCGAAAAAAATTGTTTGATTGACTTCCTAAGCAGAGAATATTTAAATCAGAAAGACAATGCCATGGTGATAGTAACAGAATGGGACCCTTCCCAACATACAGAGACTCTGAGAAGTATTTTTTGAAATACAGAACTAGGAAGAAGAGAATATATGAGGTTAAAGATAGCAAAAATCTCTTACGGAAACAAATCTATTTAGCAGCATTGCCTTCAAAATTTGTAGATTAGCTATGACAACAAGATGCTTTTCAATTGCCTTTTGAATCCTTTACTTGGGGAGAAATATACAACATCATAACAAAAGTTCTAGTAAATTTATGCACTAGTATGAAAGTTAATAAATCTCTACAGAAGATGTCAAGATTACCAGACAACAAATCCATCTGTAACAAGTATGGTCTTGCTATAGATGACCCCATAGTAAAAAGAAGAAAAGCTAAAAAGAAGGCCAAGAAAGAAAAAAGACAAGAATACAGAAAATATCCACGGAGGAAAAGAAAAGGGACCAAGAAAGGATACTATAGATATGTGCCAAAAACACATTACTATGAACCCAAGGATATTCATCTGCAGACAGATAAGAAAGATCAGTGGAATAAATTGATTTGTTGGCTCTGTGGCCAAGCTGGACATACCTCCAATCGTTGTCCTTTATCAGAAGAATCTAAGAGAAACATAGGAAAGAAATCCTTTGAAGCTGCAAAGAAGAAAAGGACAGTAAAAACAGAGGGCATGGTGCCAACCATGTGTTATAAATGTGGTTCTAGGAATCACAAATCTGAAAATTGTCCAAACATCTCATTTAGAGAATAGATACAACAACGACAACTTTGTTCAACATCTGAATCCTCTGAAAGTTCTTCTTCAGAATGATCTGATGAAGAATTAAACATGCACATGAATGAATGTGACTGCATTAATTCAGACAACTACCAGTGTGAATCAAGCACTGAATCAGAAATCTCATCTGATGAAGACCATGTTTCTTAGCCAAAGGAGAAAGTTCTCATGGCACATCTAAAGAAAAGGAAAAAAACCATAATGTCTTATTGGAAGGACACATAACATAATTAATTCATGTGAATGATGCAATAATGATGCATTTAAAAAGATCATTTTTATATGCTATCTAAGAGATATGTCCGTTTCAAGACCATAAACTTTTATAATTGTTTTTACTATTAATGTAATTTAATTACATTATATGTTATTCCTCATGATACTTTATTTTTAAGGTAATTAAGAGTAAATTAGTACAATCACATTAAAAATATTAATTTGGTTAATATATCTCAAGGTTTCATAAATCTAACAAAAAAACTATTGTAACACTAAGAATGCGTTACCAATGCACACATTTCCCTGATTAACCATATATAAAAAGATCATGGGTCAAAATTAACTTCAGAGAAAAAAAGAATTACACATCTTATTGTAAAATGGGCCATTTTGCTAAATAAAATTGGTTTATACATTAATTTTTCCATCTAATTAGAATATGAACTTATTAGAATTGGAATAATCTCAGATCCCTAGGAAATTGGTGGGGGTGGAGCCACATGACACAAATCTAATTTAACTTCGAGAAAAAAAAAAGAAATTACACATCTTATTATAAAATAGACCATTTTGCTAAATAAAATTTGCTTATTATTAATTTCCCCATCTAATTAGAATATGAACATACTAGAATTGGAATAATCTCAAGTCCCTAGGAAATAGGTGGGCAAGGAGCCACGTGAAACATTTTTTTTTTTTTTTTTTTAAGTCAATGCAACCTTTTTGTAACATAGTCCAGTTGTTGATAAACATTAAGACTAAGCATATGTTGAACATATTCCCTTGAGCATCAATCTAGGCCTTCAATTGAATTTTTTTTTTAAAGTCAATAGATCCTCATCCACCTAAAGTTGAAATAAAAAGCCTTGGACAATTAAATGAAAATATTTTCAAAGTTTTAAACATTCATATTGCATTACAAAATGATAAATCCATTCTAAATTTATTTTTTGTGACCACTTGTAGATAAGGCTATGGAACTCCTTAGATCATGATTGCAAGTATGTTCTTATTTTGACTCAAAGTTGTATTAATTTTTTTAGATTCATCAAATTGTAAATATAACATTAGTTTTGGTTGGAGAAATGTTAATGTTGATAGTTTGATAATCATTATAACTAAATTTTTGATTTAGATGGTGGTAAGGTATCTTGCAATTTGTTTGATTTATCTCCACAATGGGATACTCCTCATTAATCTTATGCATTTATGTTTTTGTAGGATACTTTAGTTGATTTATCCATATATATATATATTATATTATATTATATTATATATATATATATATATATAATATATATATATATATATTATATTTGTCAATGATAACACTTTGATTTTCAGTTTGAATGCACATTGTGGATGTTTCTTCATGACAATTACACTTTAAATTCATAAAATATCTTTATTTCAATTAAGTGATTAGACTATGGAATGGAACTCCTTAGATCATGATTGCAAGTATGTTCTTATTTTGACTCAAAGTTGTATTGATTTTCATAGATTCATCAAATTGTAAATAGAGCATTAGTCTTGGTTAGAGAAATGTTAATGTTGATAAATTTGATCATCTTTATAGCTAATTTTTGATTTAGATGATGGTAAGGAATCTTGCAATTTATTTGATTTATCTTCACAATAGGATACTTCTCATTAATCTTATGCATTTATGTTTTTGTAAGATACTTTATTTGATATATCCATTTTTTTGTGTCAATGATGACACTTTGATTTTAAGTTTCAATGAACATTGTGGATTTCTTTCACTAATGATTACACTTTAACTTCATAATATATATTTATTTTATTTTTGTTTTGTAAGCTTGACATATCCTTTCTATTCCTTTTCAAAAAGTAGACAAGGTGTACATACACATCCAACAGTCTTAGATGGCCTCAACCCGCCCATTAGGAATCCGAGTCTGTTGGCCATCTAACTACATTGTAAGCCATCCAAAATTTAAAGGTTCTAAGATTGCCTAGCAGTGAAATATAAGTTTGAATATCCTTAATGCTCCTAATAGTTGTATATCTAAAACATAAACTGAGAGACTGCAAAGCCATCATATGAATTACGCAAAATTTTCACAAAACATGACCATGCTAATCATCTGATTACTCGTCAGAGGAGTCAATAAGCATCATATCTTTAGCGTTGGAACCCGACAACTTTGTCTAAGGAAGGCAAGGGATGCCCTTGTCAATACGGCTGAGGCAAACAATTTGGGGTTGGATTTGATGCTGGATCAATTGAAATTCCCTATGAATTACCCGGAGGTCTGAATCTATTTTGGATGTCCTAGCAGAATTGGACACAATTGCTTTTGCCACAATGTTCTTCATAAGGCAGTATAAATAAATTGTCTGTTGGAACTGAGTATATCTGCCATAAGAATAACCAAGATCTTGGACTAAAGACTGCCATTTCTCCAAGTCCAAATTGGTGTTCTCAGCTTGCTGCTTTAGCTTCGTTTCCCAACCAGATATCAACTGATGGACAAGGGGAGGCGTATTACAATAGTATGCTTGAGTGGTTTCTTGAGACATCCCAACCTTACCACGGTGCCCTCTAACTCTGACTGGCAGAGGTTGAGCTTACCCAATATGACACCCTCGACCACTGTTGCAACCCTGAGCCTGGCCTCCTCGTCCAATGTTCCTTTTGAGAGAGGAGGGTCGAGCCAGAGTTAAATTGTAGACCACACAAGGGTGCTCAGAAACAAAACCAACAAATTCCAATACCAATCATTTAGGAGCTTGACCAAGCTGTCACCCGACCCACAAAGAGATGGATAGGCACAAGAGCTTTACCAGGCCGAAAGTGATATATATCTGAAAACATGAGAAAACATGATATAGAATAAAAGCAAGCATTAGATTTAGAGAACCCAAAATCCTCCTCGACTTTGACCCATTCTCGACCCAGTGGGCCATATATGTGAGCCTTTAGAACCTATAAACCCTTTGAAGACAAGGTTATCCACCAGACAAGGTGATTCTTCTTGCAAATAACCCATGCTGCCCGAAGCAGCTAGTATATCATTAGGGAAACAACTTGTTCAAAAGCCCATAAATCCATAACATTAGAGGAAACCTCAACAAAAATTGCAAAGTGCAGAGCCATCAAAGAAAGTAGAATACCATAGAGCACATATAGATTGTCAGGGAACATGGGTTGGGGTTCACAGTTGACAATACTTGCCTGAAAAACGATCTAGGGTCCCTTACAACTTTCCAAACTTCTCAATTTAGAAAAAACCATCTTAATATTCAAGCAATGACAGGGAACCAAGCTTGAGAGGAGGAGATTAGAGCTAATGAAAGGAGCATACCTGCACCGATTACTTGCTGACTTGGAGACGAGGATGCGCAAGAGCCACCTATCCACAATCGCTCTCGCAACTTGGAGGAGATGCTTACTCGCAACAGACGACCAAACAACAATTATGGAGCAAAACCTCGGAGTTGAGCTTGATAATCGAAAACCACACCTCCCAAAACACCTTACAATGTTCATTACCGACCACCTTACTTTATGTTTGATTATTACACTGCCCTTGGCTCGGATCCCATCAAAACCACTACGCCAAGTCTCATCTCGACTGGGGAAAAATATCTTTATTTCAATTAAATGAGTAAACTCATCTTTTTCAATAATTTATATTTTGGCTTTCCAAAAATTTGAGTTTACTTTCTTAGATAAACAAATTTATTATCTCTATGCAAAAAAGCCCTTATGAATATTTTTCATTTATCTTTTTAACTTACTTGTTTTTCTTACTTTCTTGTTAAATCCAATTCCAATTTAACTAAATGTGTCTTTACAAATATATATTTGTTCTTGCTTTAAACATTTGAATATGGTAAATAAGGTTTGACATTACTTTCTTGCATGAAGAAGTTTACTATCTTTATGGAATAGAACTTTGTAACTATTTTCTAATTTATCTTTTTAATCCCTTGTTTTCTTTGTTCAACCTAATTCTGGATTACGTAATAATTTTTAGAATTGATGTTTGATATTTACTTGTTTTTCTTATTTTCTTAGTTCTTCTGCGTTACATTGAATTGTAATAATTTTTAGAATTGATGTTTGATATTTCCTTCATTTATAGGATAAGACCCACTTCCCCAAGTTGTACAAACTCCTCTAATTTCAATCTTGTGTTATATTATATATCTTTTATATTAAACAAATTTATTTAAAATTTATAATTTTTCTTTTTCTTTCTTTTAATCTTAATTTTATTTTAATAATATTGTTTTTAATTTAAAATTCTTTAAACAAATTTATAAAATTTATAATTTTTTTTTTTTATTTTTTTTAAACTTAATTATTTTAATATTTATATTTTTAATTTTTAAATTTAATTTTTAAACAAATTTTAAAATTTATAATTTTTTCTTTCTTTTAATTCATTTATTTTAATAATTTATATTTTAAATTTTAATTATTCTTTAAACAAATTTAAATTTTATAATTTTTTCTTTTTTTTTTCTTTTAAACTTATTATTTTAATATTTATTTTAAATTTAAATTAATTCTTTAAACAAATTTATGAGATTTTTATTTTTTTTCTTTCTTTTAACTTAATTATTTAACAATTTTATTTTAAATTTAAATTAATTCTTTAAACCAGTTTATAAATTTATATTTTTTCCTTTCTTTTCTTTTAACTTAGTTTTTTTAATAATTTATATTTTAAATTTAAATTAATTCTTTTAACTAAATTCCTGCGAATAAAAAAATATTAATTTTATGGATTTAAATTAATCAATTAAAAAAATGAAATTCAAATCCCATAATATTTTTAAAATCATAATCATAATGAGTACATAGTTATTTAAAATCATAATCATAATTACATTGAAACATTTATCGAAAAACATTTACCTCAAATATGATTTAAAATTATTGTTGAAAAATATAAAGAGATGGAATATACAACGAGTAAGAAAGAAATTATTTTAATGTTTATTAGGCTAAAGTTAGTTTATGGGACACATTGCTTTTTTCTCTGCTTGATGTATTTGGTTTTTTTTGAAGCTTCACAATAAACGTTACCGGCTTTTCAACAAATCCCTTGCTAAATAAATTATATCAAGAGCTAGCTATCAACCTATCTTCATAACTTTCAATGTTATCTTTAAGAAAATCACATTCTAAAACAAAAATAAAATGCTTATCTGTTTCCACTTTTCCTAAAATACATATTCTTTCCTCTCATTTCCAACCTATATTAATGAAATTTTAACATCCATAAAACTAAAATTAACCTATAAAACATATTATTTCCTACAGGGATGCCATTATTTATGTTCAAAACCCTGTATTAAACATGATTTTTAATAAATTTTATTTATAAATAGATTTCAACGCTGAGCGGCCGTCCTACCAGCTTCACAACCGCTACCGCCCTGCCAACTAGAATGATTAGGCACGCCAAACAAACAACAATTAAGTGGGTCGTCAATTACGTCGCTCCCTGTCCATGCTATGTTTGTGGGCTCAGTTTTCATGAGATTTCAACAACAATCAAGGTTCCTAAATTTTTGTCCAGCATCTATAGATTATGATTTAGAATCAGTCTGATTATCATCGTATTCCACATACGTTTACTTTTGCAGGACAATGAGTTCAGTAGGCTCTCCCTCTGTTATAAAGAAATTGATTAGAATTGATGTCACTTCGGATACCATCTGCCCATGGTGCTTCGTTGGGAAGAAAAACTTGGAGAAAGCCATGGATGCTACCAAGGATCTCTACAACTTCGAGGTAAACAAAACATTCTTCTAATCCAGATCTTGCAATGTGGACATTTTCAATACATTGTTGTCCATTGATCCAGAATATCTGCAATCAGATTTCATAATTCATCAGTCTTATATGTATTGGGGTAGCCGTTTGATGGCTTTGAAATCATAGGAAACGTAACTTCGCTTGTTGTTTTGTGACAGGTGAAGTGGCATCCTTTCATGCTGGATCCTAGTCTTCCCAAGGAAGGTCTGGATAAGAATGAATTTCATAAAAAGAAATTTGGGTCACGTGCCCAAACTTTGATAAACACTGTAGACCAGGTAATTTTGTGTTCAAAATCCTTTTATTGTTAACCAATTTCGAAAAACTTTGCTGGGAAGGCGGACTGTAAGAGTTTGGATTCACAAAACCTGCGGGGGAGAAATTGTTCACACAGAGGGTTTTTCATTTGCTTTTTGGCCTTTATATTTGTTGTGGAGCAGTTTTTCCATTGGCTTTTGAATTGGAGTTGCAAATCCACGGGTGGAATTGCCAGTAAGTTTGACCTGCTGAGAGAGTTAAAATGAGGACCAAGTTAACTTTGCTGGGCAATGGGGCTAACTGCCAGGCCAAATTCCACCCAGGAGAGCTTGGAAGACTCAACATTTGTTTCAACTAGGACGGTAAATTAGAACTTATTTATATATTCTACTCATAGGAAAAAATTGCTCTACAGGCCTTTCAGGGTGTGGGATATCGCTTTGGAAGTGGTGGTTTAATGTGAGTACTCTTTGCTCCAATTCCATTCTTGTTTTGGTCCGAACATGGGTTCTGCTTTAGTGGTTACTGAATAGAAATTGCCAAACAGCAACTGTAATTACAATTCCCATGGAATCAATTCATTCCCTGCCCTTTTTTTTTAAATTTTAAGCTAGCAAAGCTCAGGGATTCGCACCAATGTACCCATGCTTAGGTTTGGGTCGACTGCTTGCGAAGTTTTGATCATCACATTCCAATTCCATCTGCTTACTATTTTACACAGCATAGGTTTTAAGATCAAAGCTGATGTACCCGCAAACAGTACTCTGCACTTACAAGGAATTATTTTTTCTAGAATTGTGCTCTCAAGGTTGGAGTTATAATGCGTTTTGTGCAGAGGGAATACATTGGATAGTCACAGATTGATTGAGTTAGCTGGTCGTCAAGGATTGGATAAGCAGAATGCACTTGTGGATAGCCTTATGATTCAATGTTCGACACAGGAGAAGTACATTGGTGATAGGTAATTACCAGTGAGTTTTATGTTGAAATTTGCCAATTCATAGATTTAGGAATTGGTTTTGAGCTACCCAAAATTGGCGTCCTTACACAACTCCTCAATTGGTTGTTTAAATTATTTTTAATTGATGCAGGGAATTGGTTTTGAGCTACCCAATATTGGTGCAATTGAACTACCCCTCAATTATTAGTTTATTTTTTAATTTTTTGTTCTTTAAATAAGAGAAATAGGGTATGTATTAGAAGCTGAAAATCTACAGGCTTCCCCAGCTATACCTGTAGGCAGAAAAGACTCGTAAAAACCATCCCTCAAAATACTTGGGCAAGTAATCCAATTTAACCTTGATCCTTCCTTGCTTTTTTGAATTTTGAGTTTTTAATGGTTAGAGACGTCGACAGATGGTGTCTTTTTAAAATTGTCTCATCAGTTCAACTATTGTTAGGTCTTCCTCCCCAGCTGCATATTTCTTTTGTGGCTTCTTCTTTCAAGACAACTTTTGGACAAGTTGGCATTGCATGGCCAATATCCTGACAAAGTCTGCGCCAATCTCTATTTATTCTTAGTCCAATGTTTAGGACCATTTCGTTCCATTCAAGGATGATACTGTTTGGTAATCCTTACTTGGATACAACTCTCCACATGATCTTGCGAATGAGAAGAATCCATCCTTTTCCTTTTGTCAAATCTGATAAATTTGCCCAGGGAGTTACAGATCTTCTTCATGACCCCCTCTTGCTAGAAGTTGATTGGTAGATTTAAAAGTCTTACCCAGGCAGAGTTCAAGGAGGCTATCATGGCTGCTAGGTTGGATTCAGCGTACTAAGTGTCTAGAAGAGACCAACTCTACCCCAAAACCAAGGTCCTGTTAGTTTCAGTACTCGAGTTGCTTGGCAGTTGTCCTGATTCAGCATGGTGCACTTCAGCAGATCCATGCCAACCTTGTGACACAGCTACCTAATCCCTTAAAGTCTCATTAAGGATATGGGGTACATAAATTTTGCTCTTTTGATTCAAATCAAAACTCCTTTCTGAGATCGTCATCACCTGCTACTTGTTGAGAGCTTTCGGGCGATATAAATTTTATTAAAAACAAAGTCTAGACTCTGGATCATCAAGATATGGTTATTTAAAGATTTTCACCCTTGGTGCCATGTTAGCATTACTATGCAACTGCTATGTGGTATATGACATGGCACCCCAGGTCCACATGTCATCATGGCAGTGGTGTCTTGTCAACACTAGGGCCACTTGGCCCTGCCATGTCATCCACTAGCCCAAGGATTGATTATCATAAGTTTAAATTAAGTTAATATTTGTATAATGACTTAATGAATTTAAGTTCGTATAATTATCTTAATATAATATTAATATAAATATATTTAATTACCAAACTATTATTAGATTAACAATTTACCCACATGCAGAACTCTAAAGTATTACCCATGTGTAGAACTCTAAACTTTAAAGTACTAAAGGTTTCATCTGCCATTAGTGAAATCTGAAATTTACCAATGTAAAACCTAAAACCCTGATGGAGTCAAACTTCTAACCTTTGAGCTCATTGGCAATTGGTGAAACTTAACATGTAAGTTGTAGAAATTTTATCGGCCATCGATAAAATTTAACATGTCACTTTTACTTCATCAAATCTGTCAAGCCCCCTAATGTGTCACCTTTAGAAACTTCATTAAATCCACCGAACCTTAGATAGTATTATCGACCGTAGGCAAAATTCGATGTGTCACCTTTAGAAACTTCACCAAACCCTATATGGTATTATTGGTCATCAACAAAATTTACATTTTTACTTGGTAAAAGCCCTATGAATTCTCCCTATAACTGATGGCGTAGATTTTTGCAAGCTTTGCAACAAATCTAAGAGAAGTTGCATTAGATATCAAAGATGATTATCCCTATTGAAGAAATTTTTCAAATTTATGATCAACATTCTCTGTATTGAGTTCAAATGGTTGTAGATTGGGTAAAAATTCTTGCCCAGAGTTCCCTTCTCCTTCATATATGAGAAATTCATGAATGTAAGTGATTATAAGCATGCATATATTCTCATATACATAATGCACTAAGGAAAATTTCTCTCTTGGAATGGGTTATTACCAAAATTTATCACATTTACTTAAAGTAAATAAGATTTCTTACCAGCATTGACTAACCCTAAAATTTATGCACACTGTAATGAACAAAGTTCATATACAATTGATACCACTGTAGTAAACAAACAATGTTCTGTTTACACTTAAAATCTAAAATACACAGATGTATTGTAAATAATATATATTGATAGAATAACTGAATTGTTTGAATGTTACAATGAGGGCTTTGGTTATATACTAGGCAAGGTGCCTCTTCACAAATAGTCATGTCCTTTGGGTCATGTCTCTTCATTAACTAATTATTATTTAATATGTATTTATGTTTGTTACATTGCCGTCTATCTTGGGGAAGCACTTGACCACGTCATTGAACCTTTTGTTGAACTCAACCATCATTTTGTTTTCACTATTCTTAATTCCATTCAATTCTGCCAAGAGGTGGCGATCATCTTTCTTTTCACCCCACTTGGTGTTGAAAGCAGTTATTATATCATTGAGAGTTGTGAAAGTGTTTGCATTATGTTCCAAGAACTAATCCATGGCATCCTCCTCCAATGAAAGTACAAATAGCTTGATCTTTACATCTTCATGGTTGAATTTTTTTCCGCTATACCACTTGGCCACAAAAATGTTGAAATTCCTTATATGTGTCCTAGAACTTATGGCATTATTGCCTTGGAAAGTAGCCAATTTCTCAATGGCCTTGTTGGGCAAGGCATGAGGATAACCTTGGATGTTAGAAAAATCAACAAGATTGTATACATCATCCATTTCTAAGACTACCTGGTCAAAGTTAGCTTCAAACAAGAGAAGGATGTCAGAAAGTGCTTCTTGTCCAGGATTAGCAAAGAACCTACTAGAAGAGAGCTTGTTTAACCTCTTCCTATAAGCCCTTTCAGGTTCAAGGATGGGGTTAAGCAAGCTACTTGGACGTCTCCTAGTAGAATAACTTGCAGTGTTTAGATCTAGTGGAGTCGCTCCTTGCACACAAACCAACTTCTAAAACCAAATCAAGTAAGAATTTCATATTGCTGGTCTGAACAGACTTATCCCCAGCAACGACGCCAAAAATGTTTCTGCTTTATTCCACACCTAGGATTATCATGGAGAAAGTCTTTAACTCCACTTGGTGTGGCCTTGGGGGCAAGTTTCAAGTTGAGGCTGTCACTCAATTCTCAAGTCCTCTGTCTAGGCTTACTCTAGCGAAGCTAAGGGGGGTGGACTCTAAAGTTGTCTAAGGTTCAGTTAGTTTCAAGCCAGCAAGTTAGTTTTCCTAGGAGTTAATTTCAAAATTGATACACTTCAAGATATGACATCCCGATAAATGTACAAGTTCAATGAACACATAAATAAATATAGATTCACAAGTATTGAGATGAGACCAGTGCCAAGGAGTAGATGCTTGCTAAAGATTCCAAGTAAACATACAACTTTGGAAAACAACTTGGAAAGTGAACAAAAGCCACAAGATAGATGCTTCCAAAGATAACGCTGGCAAGTTACAATTTTAGCAAATGCAACCAATGAAACAAGTGCTCATAAACTTAAAACAATATTTGAATGATAAATAGGATGTCTGCGAATCAATATGATCTATCCAAGTAAAATCCCAATTCCAAATATGAACACATGAAACCAAACCTAGATTATGGTACCTTGAAATGTACTTGCTTTGTGCTGAGTGATGAAATTATCTTGGTTAATTTTAGTTTTAGTTAGGTTATCACTTGGGATTAGATTTATTCAAGGCTACAACATGCAAATTTAATAAGTTACAATTCAACTTTCCCTTCCGTCCTTATCCTTGTCGGGTTAAGGAAAAATGCAAGGAGGTCCAAAGGAGGAAGCTATGGATCCGTGCACTTCTCGGATTCTCATATGCACTTCTCGGATTCTCCTGTGGGGTCCCAAGTTCCAGTTGGGGTGCCATCAAGTGGTCTCCAGCGGTCTCCAACTATGAAACAATTTGCATCATCGGCATCAGTCCTAAACTAGGGCAGACAAATCTTGCAAGTTTTCCCAAAGCGAACAAGCGAACTTGTTCTCTTGGAGCAAAGAAAGTCACTGTTGGGACATTGACTTATGCTTGAGCCCAATGCTCTAATGTTCAATAGCAAGCCCAAAACAGGTGACCAAAATTGAATTATAATTTTTTTGATGGTTAGAAGTAGATCATGGAAGTATTTAGGATCCTCTTTGATTGATCTCTTCAAGAACTTGAAGAGTCTTTGTCCACTTTGGGCTATGTGTCCTCAACTGCCTTGGAGATGGGTGGTCTAACTGAAGACTTCACCACCTTCAAGTATGTGAGATAATTTGCACCTAACACCATACACTTGCAAACAAAGATCAATACACCTTGAGATCTCACTCATATGATGGCAAGAGTTGGCTTCTTGTTCAACCAAGAACAAACAAGCTTAAATCAAGCCTAGGAAATGAGTGAAAGCCAAAGAGGAGAGCCAAGTAGTTGGATCCCTCTCCCCTAGGCAACAATGCCCCTATGGGCTAGGCTACTAAAAGCAAATAGATTGCAAAGCAAAACCATAAGTTATTAACACAAGTGCATATTAAGCATTGAAATCAATACCAATATTACCTCACAAAAGTCAAGCCAAAAGCCACAACCACAATGACTAGACGTCCAAAGTCTTTTTATTGATCAAAATATGAGAATTGTACAAGCAATGTTTTTGCAAGCTTTGAGCTTCAAAACCATCCTCATGATAGAGCCCAATGAGTGTCTTTATACAAATTTGGGAGCAATTCCCAATGTAACATGATGACAATCTCAATGAAGAACCAATTGACCAAGTGGAAAAATGAGTGGAGTTCCCAAGGAGGTCAAACTCTCCAAGTGGCTGTAGGAACTTGTGAAGTGGCAACATAAAATCCTCCTCAAGGCCTACGCTGATCTTCTCTAACTGTTGTGCAAGTTGCATGTTTAGTCTAGTTGATCTTCAACTTTGACCTGGTTTTTAGGATTCTTCATGATGACACCATTGGACCCAGTATGTGCTTAGGTTGGCCTTGACACAACCTAATGGGAAAGAGTTAATTCAGAGGCCAAATGAAGATGGTCTCATCTTGAGAGACTAGGGAGGGCTTGTTGCACCAGAGGAAGCCCTAATGTTGGAGAGAAGGAGGCCTTGTTTCATAGTTGGAGACTGCTGGAGACCACTTGATGGCACCCCAACTGGAACTTGGGACCCCACAGGAGATATTGAGGTGGATTTGAGGGCCAACCCTCAAATTTTGGATCATCCAGGCATCTAACCACTCTTTGACACCTCAACACACTTTGGCATGGCATTTGGAGCCTTGATTAGGCACGACATCAACAATTTAAGAGGCTATGACTCACACGTGTGGGCTACTATATCTGTTTTCTCATTAGCTAATGGGTTGGCTTGTAACCCAAGTTCCTTTAATGATCAATCTTGTTTTTAGGGGCTTCATTAGGCTAAATTAGGAGACCTAAA
Source organism: Pinus taeda (assembly GCA_000404065.3). Taxonomy (NCBI): domain Eukaryota; kingdom Viridiplantae; phylum Streptophyta; class Pinopsida; order Pinales; family Pinaceae; genus Pinus; species Pinus taeda. The sequence continues at coordinate 20,985 of APFE031059898.1, read as the reverse complement.
TCTCATATAAATAGAGGTATGCTCAAATCATTTTGACCATCACTTGTGATCTAATTCGACCCTCTTAGAGAATTCAACCTTGCTGAATTGTATCTTGTATCTTGTGGAGATGTGATCTATTAGGGATTTTTGCTAATGGAGCTATTCTTTGGCTTTGGAGATGTCATTTTGGAGTAATGAAGGATATGTTCATGCATTCTATCTTGTAAGTGTACCTTGTATTTGATAACTCTTTGTACTTTGTGGCTATTGCATGGAATGGTTAATTATCTAGGGTTTCTATGTGCTAGTTATTGTTGAAAATGATTCTATGGAATCTTAGTAATAGTATTGCATGCATTACCCACTTATAGAATCTGTCTGTCAATCCCATGGGTGAATATTTCAACTAGCTCTCACCATTGACTTTACTCCCTCACAAAAATGATGGCTAGGGTTTGAAACCCAGGGTTTCATATTTCCCTTACTCCTTGCTAGTGCTTATTTGTTTTCTCCTAAGTTAGAAATCCCATAGACTCCATCACCCAAGGTCAAGGCACCGACCTTCATCACATTGTTGATCACCTTGAAAACTCACTAAATTTCACTTTTCTTCCACTAACCTAGATTTCAGCTTCTTAAGGAAAGTTGCTAGCCAAGGATATGGCATCAATTTCAACTAGGATTAATCATGGTTCCTTGTGGAGGGATTCAACACATGGTTTTGAGACTGTTGCCTCAAAATAAACCTTTTCCCGTGGTTAATTTCTCCATTTTAGGGCTGACGTCCTTTTCCCTAGGGAAACTGTGCCCTAGAAAAGCCCTAGTTTGTTGTAGGCTTCAACTTGAGGCTTGTTGAAGGCTTCTTGTGCCATAAATCAAGAATATACATCTGTTGTGATCCTTTTCTTGGCTTTGTGACCTTAGATAAGCCTGTTAACCTTATTCATTATCCCTAGGTCACGTTGTGCCCTAACTAGGCCTTTAGGAGGATGCACATTACCTTATTATGTTAGCTAAGCCATGTTCTTAAGAAGATCAACCCTCCTTGGCCTATTTTCATCACCTTTATCCCTAGCACTCGATAAATCCTTTAGGTGACCTATTATAGGGAAGCCTCCCTTGTGGTGAAAATCAACTAAAGAGTAGGAGGTAGTGGTTGTGGTGATAGTGGGCTACACCTCATATATTGAGAAAGAATCTGTGAAGGAGTTTACTGAAATATTTGAAAACCTACTCAAGGAGATCCCTAAACAATATAAACCTATTGATGATACCATTCTTGATAGGTATGTGTTGTTGCTACGACAAACACCCTCCAAAATTTTTCCTCCACTTGAATTTTGGAGCCTCCTTGTGATCCTATGATTTGTTGTTCCTTGATTGTTCTTGTTGGAATTTCTAAGTCTATCCGTTAGAAATTCTTCCTGTACTATCTGATTTATTTCTTCCTACTTGTTCAGTTACTTAACAAGTTATTTACCATGTAAATACTGAAAATAAATACAAGTACAATATCAACACATACAGATCATAAACTGAAAGAAACAAGCACACAAGTGACACCGTTGTTTTTGGACTATGTCCCCGGAAAAACCCAATGCGGGAAAACAGGTGCAGCTATTCAAAAGGTTACAAACACCAATATGGGGAAACCCTTTGATCAAATCTTCTTTTATCTTCAATAATTCATCAGAGAGAAATAGTACAAAAATCTGATTTACATTAGCAGCAGCAAACCCTAGATCGGCATCACCGGCATCATCATCATTGGCATCACCGACATCATCATCATCGGTATCACCGACATCATCAGCATCACCGACATCATCATCATCGGCATCACTGACATCATCAACATCATCGACATCATCGGCATCACCGACATCATCATCATCGGCATCACCGGCATCATCGGCATTGCCGACATCATCATCATCGGCATCACCGACATCATCGGCATCACCGGCATCATTGGCATCACTGACATCATCAGCATCAGTCCTAAACTAGGGCAGACAAATCTTGCAAAGCGATCGTCGGATCGGCTTGATTCCTTCACCGAAAAATGTGGCCTTCTGAGGAGAGTTAGATCCACCTACAGCGCAGTTCAGAGAGGGAGAAAGATGGTTAACGCTGGTCAAACTTCTGATCTGTAGTTGCAACCCTAAATCTGCGTCCTTCCTTCCACACATGTGAGAGAAGAGTCTCTTTTTGCGCACTAGGAGAAGAGCCTCTTTTCTGCGCAGGAGAGAGAGAGAGAGATGTGATGAGAGAGTGTGTCCAAATGAGGAAAAGACCTCTTGTATTTATACACAACTGTTGATGATTGAATAGATGCGACTGTTGGGCTTCTGAGCCTACATGAGTTGCTGGTCAACTTGATAATTATCCCATAATAAAAATAAATTCATATCTCCATAAATACTTATCAGAATCGGATGATCTTTAGATCAATCCTACACCTCTCGATGAGAGGAATCTAATAAAAATATTATCAGCCATGAATAAGATGACCCACATGGAGTTTGGCCCTAGTTGCCAATTTTAACATTCCCTCTCAACTAGGGAGAACTCCATCTGCAATTTGTTTGTCGGTCGCTACTATTCATCCATCAAATGCACTGCCTTGTACAAGTTGACCCCTGCTCTACTTTGCTCTATCTTGCTTGCTCTGCTCTGTTTTGTTCTGCTCTGCTCTTGTTCTGTTCTGCCCTGTACTGATCTGCTCTGCTCTGTTCTGTTCTACTCTGCTCTGCTTTGTCCAAATTATGAAGAAGAAGAAATGATCGAGGATGTATCATACTGACTCAAAGTCAGTATCAGAGTATATACCACTGGTCCCAGAGTAGTCTCAATCGACCTGAAGTCAGCGTCATAGTGGGTACAACTCCTACCACTGGTCCCAGACCAGTATCATCCTCCATTGAATCAAAGTTAGTCTCAAAGTGCGTACCACTGGTCCCAGACTAGTCTCAACCGACCCGAAGTCAGCGTCATAGTATGTACCACTCCTACTGTGGGTCCTGAACCAGTCGTTCACTGACCCAAAGTCAGTCTTAGAGTATGTATCACTCGTCCTAGACTAGTCTCAACTGACCCGATGTCAGCGTCATAGTGGGTGCAACTCCTACCACTGGTCCCAGACCAGTCTTTCACTGACCCGAAGTCAGTCTCAGAGTGCGTACCACTGGTCCCAGACCAGTCTGAATCGACCCGAAGTCAACGTCATAGTATGTACCACTCCTACCACTGGTCCCAGAGCAGTATCATTGATCCCAGATCAATGAAGGTCATCCTAGCATAGGGAGTACGGTAGATACAATGATGCATCCATCGGTACTACCATGGTCCCTATCCTCATTTCCCTGCTCATTGATCAGATGAGAGGTACTTCCCATGAGTCCCAGACTGCATGGGTAGGATGCCTCGACAGGAGAACTAATCAATCCTGCCCTCACAGGAGAACTAATCATCTTGCTACACAATCGTCATGGAGAACACATCATCCAGACCTCACAGGAGAACTAATCATCTTGTTACACAAGAGAGCGAATCATTTGTCCACAGGAGAGCGAATCATCCTGTCTCACAAGAGAGCGAATCATCTTGTCCCAGTGCGCACCACTAGGGGAGGGTGAGTCACCCTGTGGTCGTATGTTGCTCCAGTAAGAACCGCAAGCCCCCAGAGCTCCCAGAGCTCAATGTATGCAACATGCAGGACCCGTTTACAAGGGTCTCTCGACGACTCCAAGTTGTTCGGGAAAATTACAGATTTGATCTTTCCCCGGGGCTTTGTCAAAATGTTAGCGACTTGTACATCAGTCTCAATGCCATGGAGCCTCCTTGCTCATCGACTTACCATATCCCAGATAAGGCAGCATCTGATGGTTATCTGCTTGAGCAATCATCAAATACGGGATTCCTCTATAATCGAATCCCACCTCTGGTTGTCATAGAGAATCACAGTGGTATTCATCATGTGTAGAAACAGCTCACTGAAGAGCTTCCGCAACCAGATTGCCTCACATGAGGTCATGCTAGCAGTAATGTATTCTGCCTTGGCGGTGCTTAGAGCCACCGACTTCTGCTTCCTGCTCATCCAAGATATCGAGGCAGATTCCAAAGAGAACCAGCACTGAGAAGTGCTCTCCACACTGCTTGCTCACTCAACATTCAAATAATCATGCAGTTTCATATTTCCAGCAGTGTATCTCAATCCATGAGAGATTGTGCCCCGAAGACATCTTAGAAGATTCTTGGCATCAATCCAGTGAGGCTCAACCAAATATGAGCTCACCATGCTCACTGCAAAACATATGTCCGGACGGAGGTTCACCAAGAACATCAACGCGAATGACTTTATGAAACTCAGAGGCATTTCCCAAATCTGGTCTGACATCACTACCATATAACTTCTGAAAGTTAAGATCCTTGAGGTAGTCACAGGCTTGCAGTCCACATACCGAATCTTTCCAATATCTTCACCACATATTTTCCTTGAGATAGGGAATTTCTCTTGGCTTCTGCCAGACTTCAAGTCCTAGGAAATAGGGCATCAGTCCTAGGTCCTTCCTTTCAAATTCAGAAGCCAACTCCCTCTTACATTTGTGAATGAGAGGGTCTGCACCTGTTAGGAAGAGGTCATCCACATACAGCACCAGTATGAGAGGTTTGTCATCTTCAACCTTAAAGTAGAAGTTAGGGTCGGCTTCACTCCTAGTGAATCCCTACTTCATCAAGCAGCTGTCGATCCTCTCATACCATGCTCGGGGTGCTTGCTTTAGCCCATAAAGAGCCTTCTTCAACCTGCATACATGAGATTTTCGATCATCAATCTCAAATCCTTCGGGTTGCTCCACGTAGACCTCTTCTTTGATCGAACCATGCAAGAACGCGGTCTTGGCATCCATCTGATGTAGGTTCCATCCTTGTGAAGCCATAAGGGCTATGATCGAGCAGATGGTGGTATATCTGGCAACAGGTGCAAATATCTCGTCATAGTCTATACCTTCCTTCTGGGAGAAGCCATGAGCGACAAAACGAGCCTTATATTTTTCCGTACTTCCATCTGTTGCATGCTTTATCTTGTAAAGCCATTTAGAAGGGACAACTGTCTTGTCCTGGGGTCTAGGAACTACTTCCCAGACATCATTCTTCATAATAGACTCATATTCTTCGATCATAGCATCCTTCCATACTTGATGCTTGACGACATCTTAGAATGATGAAGATTCATTTTGTATGATCGTGCTCATAATGGTCAAGTATCCCTTATACCTGTTGGGTTTCTTACTTTCACGGAAGGTTCCTCGGGGTGCAGTGTGTCCTTCAGCATCATCGAGTAGCCCCCTAAGCCAAGAGGGCCTCTTCCTAGAAGAGGAGGGCTCAGGTGGATCAATAGGATCCATGGGTTCTTCCACATCAGGCATTGTTTCATCATCCTTTTCTTTCGGTTCCCTGGTGTTGGCTTCTTGAGAGCTCCTCGTTGTAGGAAGATTGTTCACCTGGCTAAGAGCTATATCTTCGTCAAAGGTGGCATCATGACTAATCACGACTTCCCTTTGATCGACTACATAGATTCTATAGCCTTTCACTATAGCCCACGAAGATTCCTTTCTTTCCAGATGCACCCAATTTATTCCTTTTCTCTTTCAGCACATGAAAATATACAGGGCTTCCAAAAATTCTAAAATGAGGTATATTAGGTTTCTTACTGGTGAACATTTATTTAGGAGTCTTGCAACCCAATGCTTGATGAGGGCATCGATTTTGTACAGGTACGAGGGTGTTTGCAGCTTCGGCCCATAGAAACTTCGGAAGTCTTTGATCATGGAGCATGGCACGGACAACTTCCACAATCGTATGGTTCTTCCTTTCCGCCACACCATTATGTTCAGGAGTATATGGTGTAGTAGTCTCCCTCTTGATGCCAGCCTCTTTACAAAAGTCATGAAACTTGCTAGATTCATATTCAGTCCCATTATCAGTCCTTAATATCTTGTTCTTTTCGGTTTGATTCTCGATCAAGGCTTTGAAGTGTCGAAACCAACAAAACACTTCATCCTTCTTCTTCAAGAATTATATCCAAGTCTTTCAAGAATAGTCATCTGTAAAAGTAAGGTAATATAAATATCCTCCCAGGGAGTTCACAGGCATCATACCAGATATGTCTGAGTGAACCGACTGTAATACATCGGAGTTCTTGCTTTGGCTTGAGGGGAATGGTCCCCTTTTGAGCTTTCCTTCGGCACATCTCAGACATACACCTTCTTTCTCTACTTGGAATTCGAGCATCCCTGTCACCATTTGTCTTACATCGGGTAGAGCTTTATAATGAAGGTGGGCAAACCTCTGATGCCAAAGTTCGGACTGAAGAGATGTGTCACAAGACATGACACCTAGCGGACTTCCACCGACCTGATATAATGAATCAACTCAAAACCCAAGAGTAAAGGCATCTTTAACTTTAAATAAACTCACCTGTCTATTGTAGATTTCCTTGGAGGTGTTCAGCTTAGAAACATGGGCCACCAAGCACTTGTCGATAGAGTCCCGGATGATCTTCTTTGTTTTGACTTCACCGGTTTTCCATTTGTTCCTGGCAGCAGCGGGTGCATTTGATGGAGGCTCAACAATATGCCTCTCACATGGTCCAACACTTCTTGATCTTCTAAGGTTAGATCGAGAGACATCTTCCATCCATGATAATCAGACTTTTCATGGAGCTTGTCTTCGGCAGGGAAGAGTGTTGAGGACCCCATAGTTCTTTTAGGATAGACTTGCCAATCTTCTCTTAGTGATTGCTCTTGCTCTTGCTCGGGCTTTGTCTTCACCTCACCTCTGATACCATGTTAAATTAAGGTATGTTCTATGCTTAGAGTAGTTTACTTATCTTTCTTATTATTATCCACAGATTAGCAATCACATGTACATAAGTAAAGTGCAGATAGAACATTAAACGATCAACAGAAAACAAGCCAAGACAACACAAGATGTGGCGGCTAGCCAGGGACAAACCCTAATATGGGGAAACCCTTTGATCAAATCTTCTTTTATCTTCAATAATTCAGCAGAGAGAAATAGTACAAAAATTTGTTTACATCAGCAGCAACAAACCCTATATTAGCGGCATCAGCATCATTGGCATCACCGGCATCATCGACATCACCCCCATCATCATCGTTGGCATCACCGACATCATTGGCATCACCGGCATCATTGTCATCGGCATCACCGGCATCATCGGCATCACTGGCATCATCATCATCGGCATTACTGACATCATCAGCATCATCTGCATCATAGACATCATCATCACCGGCATCACTGACATCATTGGCATCAGTCCTGAACTAGGGTAAACAATATCTTGCAAACCCATTGTCGGATCGACTTGATTCCTTCATCAAAAAATGCGGCCTTCTGAGGAGAGTCAGATCCACCTACAATGCAGTTCAAAGAGGGAGAAAGATGGTCAACGCTAGTCAAACTTCTGATCTGCAGTTGCAGCCCTAAATCTGTGTCCTTCCTTCCACACATGTGAGAGAAGAGTCTCTTTCTGCGCAGTAGGAGAAGAGCCTCTTTTCTGTGCAAGAGAGAGAGAGAGAGATGTGATGAGAGAGTGTGTCCAAATGAGGAAAAGACCTCCTGTATTTATACACCACTGTTGATGACTGAATAGATGCGACTGTTGGGCTTCTGAGCCTACATGAGTTGCTGGTCGGCTTGATAATTATCCCATAATCAAAATAAATTCATATCTCCATAAATACTTATCGGAATCGGATGGTCTTTAGATCAATCCTACACCTCTCGACGAGAGGAATCTAATAAAAATATTATCAGCCATGAATAAGATGACCCACATGGAGTTTGGCCCTAGTTGCCAATTTTAACAGTTTTGCCCTGGCTTGGAGCCTAAAATTTGTCTCATGCTTCTTTGTGATCTTGAAAGACTAAATATTGTATAATTACTTGATGAGGAAGAAATAATACTAAAAGAAGAAGATTAACATTCATAAGTAATTATCAAGTAGTAGAATCAATCATCATCTTCATTGTTTTCCAACAAGATAAGCCTGTTAACCTTGCTTATTCATTATCTCTAGGTCACATTGTGCCCTAACTAGGCTTTTTGGAGGACACACGTTGCTTTATTATGCTAGCTAAGCCTTGTTCTTAAGAAGAGCGACCCTCCTTGACCTATTTTTGTCACTTTTATCCCTAGTACTTGATAAATCCTATGTGTGACCTAATATAAGGAAGGCTCCCTTGTGAAAGTCCACTAAAGAGCAGGAGGTAGTGGTTGTGGCGACAATGGGCCACACCTCATATTGTTGTCCCTTGGTCTAGTTCTTGTCTTATGAGCTACCCTCACAAGACTCGCTAGATTTTCATGGAATAGGGTGCTGATGCATCAAGCAAGTATATTATGTACAATGATCCAATATAACCTTTCTAAGGCTTGATCACAATATAACACTATGTACGAAGGAGATGCTCCACTAGAATAGCCATGGATGTGATACATACACTAATGACGTAGATAAGGCACAACAACAACAAACCATTGCATGCAATCTTCAAAGTAAAATGCTCAAAGGGGGGAAAAATGACAAGAAAATAATTGTGCAAATCGACTCTCCTACTAAAGACTCCGCACCCACTTAAAGGTGGTCAACAAAGTCACAAGGGAAGTGTCTAGGAAAGTGCGGACAAACCATAGTTCCCGTGTCCATCAAATGCTCCATCCACTTGTAAATCTCTAACAAGTGTAATCAAAATCACAAGTGGAGTGATAAAATTTACAAGTATAGCGCCTCATGCATGATGAGGGGTAACACTAGCGTTTGCAACTCATAGCATCATTGGTTACTAATAAGAAGGTAGGAAAAAAATCCAAGGCCCTTCTTTATTGACCTCCTAGATCTCCCATCCCTGACTTAACTAGATCAACATAACTCGCATAATCCAGGGAACAATTCATCTTAAAAATAGATGTTGAAATAAAATCAGATCGAGAAACCATTACCAAATTAATATATTTGTCCTACTGTTCGAAAGAAACTACAATTGTTATCACATCCTTGTTGCAAGAAAAATCACATTTGTCTTGAATTATAGACACTCTTTCACATTGTTAGATGATCCAAAATACATAAACTTTAGTTCAATTATTTAGAATATTTAATTAGATTTTGGAGAAATTTTAAAATAGCTAATTGTTGTAAAAGATATGGCATCTAGAAAGGTGTCGTTTCTTAGGAATTAATTTAGGAAAATGGTTAGGAGTGTTGTTACGAGAGCATTAAATGTAAATGGACACTTGTTAATAAAATAAGTGATCCATAACAAAATTAGGTTAGGACATTAGCTTATTTACAACTAATTTCTCTACTTGCAAGAGTGTTGAGTGAATGTGTGTAAACTCTTGCAGATTTTATGTAATTTCTTTTCCTTATTAATAAAATTTGTATCTGAGGACACTTATGCTATTATTGTGGTATCAGAGCAACAATAATGCAATAATGCAGGTGGGGTGATTTGGTTTTGTAGCCCCAGAGAGCTACAAGATGGGTAGGATTCTTAAGAAGGTCCACCTCATGAATCAATACCTTGCTATAGGAGCCCATAGCATGCAATAGCAGGATGGATTAATGGCAAATGGTGCAGTCAGATGCCAGAGTGACAAATGCAATGGCTAGTAGCAACTAGATATTGGGCAGCGCAACATAGTGCAGAGTTGGTAGCAGTGTTGCTGGCACGGAGTTGAGTCAGCAACAATGCAGAGGCTTCAGCGATAGCCTAGAGTCTAGCAACAGTCAAGACTCAGGTGACAGATGCATCATACTGATCGCAATTGATTCAATATTTTGGATGCTTTTCAGTTGCAGTTGTTGCAGTTGCAGCAACAATAGATGGAGAGGGAGTTGGAGTGTAGATGTAGTGTTGGCAACTGTTCAATAGGGCTAGCAACAACACATATGCAACGTTTATCAGAGTTGCACAATAGTTGGTGGGAAGTAGCAGCTAGACATCAGCAACGTAACGATAAGTGGTTCAGAGACAAGGTGTTGCTTCAGTGGGTCAACGCTAGAACACATTCCTCGCTAAGAGGGAGTGTTAGTTTTTGTAGCATCGGATGTGTTCTAGCCATGAAATTTGGTGAAGAGGCTAAAATACATGTATTCTCCAAAACCCATAAATCATTTATGGAAATTCCACCTAGAAACGACCTGATTAAAATAATTAATCATTTTTTAATGTTTGATTAATTAAAGGGTATTAATTAAGTCATGGTGAGAATCTTCTAGAAGAAGACATGGATCGAGTTCTAGTTAATCTTAGCCATCGATTATGTTTTAATTTTGGTCGTTGATGCCTCAATGAGAGATTATAAGAAGAAATTCGATGGGGGATGGAGAACACACTTGAGACACCAGCAGTTTGATTTCACTTGCAGATCGAACTCCAGAGTAGCAGCGCTGAGTTGCTGGAGAGAGAGCTAGTGAGCTCGAAGCAGTGAGAGAGGGGCAGGGATAGTAAGGTCGGAGGAAACACAGAGGAAACACAGAGCCATGCAGAGGCAGCGCAGTGCTTCAGAGGGGATTTTGTACTCTGCTGGGGAGAAGCAGTGATTCAGTGCCAAAAGCCGAAGAGGAATTTTGGAGGCCAGAAGGCTTCATATTCCAGACAGCAGCTGATTAGATAGCGAGAGAGTAGTAGTTTCGAGTTGTGGGATGTAGTACTACGTAGGCTAATGCAGGGACTGTGCAGAGGTAGTAGAGAGCAGCTCATCTTGAGCCAGGATCAGTGTTGGATCGCCAATGGGAGTGAGACTTTTTTTGCTAGACTTATTGTCAATCATTTCTCTGTATGGACTGCTAGATTTGAGCATCCATAGTTTTGTACTCATATTTACTACTGCATAATAATAAAACTCTCAGTTGCTGCACCGGTTTTCCCAAGTTGGGTTTTTCCGGGGGCATTGGTCGAAAAATAACTGTGTATTTGTGTGTGTGTGCATCTATTCTTCCAGCATTATTTTTCGTCCATAGTATTTATTTTGTGAAGGTTGCAGTGTATTAGTTTCGATATTTACCGTAGAACGTAGTAAATAATTTGTTCAATTTATTTAACTAATAGAAGAAACTTAATCAATTGTTGCAGTAGGATTCGGGGTTTGCCGAATTTTCACAGTACCAACCTATGACATCACGTTGCAAGTTCATCGTGAACAACTTCATCAACACATCTTCATGTTCAACATGAAAACAGTCAACCAATCTATTAAGAGCTATGAGATGTTACTTAATTGAAATACCTTCAAAACCATGAAACCTCATATGCTCTATACATCACTGATCTCCACAAGGGAGTGATGAATATACCTCATGTCTGAGAAGTTCATTGGAGCATATCTATTTGCCATTGTCTTGTGTGATCAAATCTCTCAAATTGGAGTCCCCAATGATGCTTAGAATTTTCTACATCCATGAGCCTTGTTTTACCAAATGTCCCTCACTATGCACCACATGCAATAGGTGCGTACTCAAGGAACATGTAATGCTATTCTTCTTGCCTTTTTGTGTTTAAGGTGCAATGTTTGCAGTTTATAAAATTATTGAAGTTATAAAACAATAAAATAAAGTTCTATTGTCAACCATTAGCACCATTCTATTTGGTTGTCTTCAGCTAAACAATCGTGGGTGTAGGGTATCTATTCCCCCCAAAGGTGCCTAGGACTTGACCCTTGATTCAATTGCTATTGCATGTGCTAGGGTGCATCCATAAGTATGAGCACAAGCGCCAATGTGTCATTTGGTAGGAAATGAACCTTGGTGGGGGCTTGTTAAAATTGGCAACTAGGGCCAAACTCCATGTGGGTCATCTTATTTATGGCAGGTGATACTTTTCTTGGATCCCTCTCATTGAGAGGTGTAGGATTGATCTAAAGATCATCTGATTCCGATAAGTATTTATGAAGATATGAATTTATTTTGATTATGGACAAATTGTCAAGTCGACCAGCAATTTATGTAGGCTCAGAAGCCCAATAGTCATGTCTATTCAACCTTTACGTTTTAGTATAAATAGAAGAGGACTTGAAGTCATTTGTCACACACACACTCACTCTTGTGATCTCACTTCATCTTGTTTTGGGTTTGATGAAGGTGAGAACTAGAGGGAGTGCCCTAGGGTATATGTTGCCCTAGATAACATGCCCTAGATCTAAATGCAGTCATGGGAGAATAAGCTCTATGTTGCTCAAAAAGCCGGAAAAGCCGAAACTGCCGGAAAAGCCGAAACTCCCGAAACTGCCAGAAAAGCTGGAATTGCCAGAATTGCTAGAAAAGTCAGAAAAGCCAGAACTACCGGAACTACCGGAAACGCTGGAACTGCTGGAAAAGCCGAAAATGCTGGAAAAGCCAGAACTGCCGGAAAAGCAGGAACTGCCGAGACAGCCAGAACTGTCAGGACAGCCGGAACTGCCGGGAACAACCGAAACTGCTGGGAACAGCCGGAACTACCAGAACTGCTGAAATAGCCGGTGCATCTGTCTCTGAAGGAGAGCAACATGTAAGGGACAACTAACTAACATTGGGACAGTTGTATGGTACTTAGCAGCAAATACACCAAGCATGCAATGTTACAGCTAGCATGCTAGGGGCAACTAGCATGCTAAGGACAACAAGCATGCTAGGGACAACAAGAAAGCAAGGGACAACAAGCAAGCAAGGTGCAGCCAACACATAGGTCAGGATGGCAACATGGTGCAGCAATGGCACATAATGCAGTGCGGTGATGGGTACAGTCATGATTAATGAAGCATGATGAGATGCAGCATAGTGATGATAAGAGCAGCATAGTGCAGCGCGGTGAGGTGCAACATGATGACGAAATGCAGCACAACGATAGGTGAAGGAGTCACCTTGGAGAATCAGTTGAAGCAGCATGTCTTCAGCTAAACTCATGTATCATCTTGTTAGAGATGATCTAGGCTCTTATCTAGATAAGTCAAAGTGTTGACTTCTGTTGTAAACGTACTATCTCTCTCTCTCTGTTGAACTACTGAAGAACATATAAGAAGAATTGATCAAGGGTTTCCCCACATTAGGGTTTGTCCCTGGCTAGCACCACATCTTGTGTCCTCTTGTCTTGGCTTGTCTTCTGCGATTTATATTTATGTTCTAT
>APFE031059897.1:2895-32816 GCA_000404065.3 Pinus taeda | reverse complement strand
GCCAAGATTAAGCTGTTTGGACAGATTGTTCATTCTCTATATTCTAAAACAGGAAATTGAAACCTAGGGAGACCAAGATTAAGCTGTTTGGACCTCCCTTTAGCTGAAAATTCTATAAAACTGGAATGACTCTTCAAAATTTGGAATGCAGTAGATGAACTTTGAGTAGCATTCTTTCATGGCCTCTTTCTTTGGTGACTGTTTTAGCAAATATGGAGCATTGCAGCATGCAAAGTATGACATATTTGGCCTGTAAAGATGTCAATCATGAAATATGACTAACCTGCTGCAGCAGGAGGCTAACATGACACACTATTGTAACTTTGTCAAAATGGCCTTTAGACCTTCGTGAAAGTCTATGATCGGTCTCTGAAAACCTTTAACAATCAATCTATCTACTTACGGGCATCAGAAAGTAGTCCTGAATTAGTGTTCACGCGGATTTACTTAATTTCTTAGTACACATCAGAGAGTGCATTAGTGTCTTCCCGAAAATACATAAACATGCATTGCGTACATCATTAATACTTATTCAAGAGAATCACACAACATTCAATCAATATTCCATAAAACACATTATTCATAAACAACATATAGCAATAACAAAAACAAAGATAAAATAGATATACACAAGAATTCTTCGGTAAATGATTTTATTGATCTTCAATTCAGGAATATAGACTCAAAACTACCCTACGCACACAGCTATAGAGGTCCACACACTCAGCTACGAACTTGACCTAGGCCTTTGCGCACTCAGCTACAGAGGCTTTATTCTCTTATATGTCCCACTTCTTCTCTCTATCAGCTCTAAGTCTCCATCCCTTATCAATTTCTTCCCCAAAAGTATGTCTTAGACTCTCTAAGACACACCTATTTATAGCCTTTTTCATATAATGCCATGGTCCGTAGACCAATGGTGGATCTCAAAACTAACTCAAGCTTTACATGAAGCAAGGGGCTAAACCCCTTTGAATCCTAGCCATCTATGCGCTCCACATCCACGAATCGCAGAGACTTTACATTATTTACACAAAATGTACCAAAAATTGGGTTATCTTAACCCCAAAACTGACCCAGGGGACCCCGTCCTGACATAGAGATTGATGTTCTAGGACATGATGATATTGTTTTGTATTATCGATATGATTTAGCCTTGACCATAAAATCTAGGGTTTGTAACAAACCCTAGTAGAGTCTGACATGTAGTTCAAAAAGCATATTGTTGAAATCCTTAGATGTATAATACTATGATTGGATTGTTATTGAATTGTTGATGCTTGTGTCCCAAATATGAAGTCTAGGGTTTGTGACAAGACCCTAGCAAAAAGTTGAGGATAAAAATATGTGTCTCTTGTTGATTATGAGCCTAACTAGGTTTAGGTTTTTAATTTCTAAAGTTTGAATGTTTTGATTCTTCCATTCTAATGACATGATAAACACATTATAGTTGACTTCATGGTTCTATTTGGATTTAGTTGTACTTGCTGTTGAATATTTGCAAGTACATAATCTTCAAGGTATTCATAAGTTGAATATGATAATAATGAACATGATGAAGGAATCTATAAGAATGAACATAATCAAGATTAACTTCATGCCCTAAGAAATAAATGAAGTCTTTAAAGAATGAAGTTTCTCTGAAGTTATGAAGTTGTTGATCTCCCCAAGTTGAGAGGGAGCTTGGATAGAAGAAAGGGTATATCTCCCCAGTTGAGAGGGAAGGCATATTATGATAATAATAATAGTGAATAAATTGAAGAAATAATTAAATTGAATGAATGAAAGTAATACAGATGAATTTTTCATGAAGTTATAAACAAAGGACTTGAGAAATATTGAGACTATATTTGGTGTTGCTGAAGAAATGGAAAAGGAAACACTCTGATAAGATTGAAGATGATATAAGAAACATTACAATGATTAAGGACCTCAAAGGTTTGTGTTTAGTTGTATATATACATTTGAAATTTTATTATTGATTGGGGTTGTGATTGTGCAATATCTCTATATAAAAGATTGAATGTTTGAAGCATGCTTGGATTGGTAGATATATCTGATTTAGTTGATTAGGAGAGATGAAGCATGTTATGGAAAGATGCTTAGGAAGATATTTGGATGGCCTATGTGTTGATGTATAAATCTTGAAGTAGGGAGGGTGGTGTTGGTCATGGAGTTTTGACCTTGGAAACACACTTAGATACCTGGTTTGGTGGTAGAGCTTAAAAGCCTATTGGTACCTATAGTGGCTAAAGATTGAGTCCATCTTAGTCTGACTTGATTAGAGTACCCTGGTTAGGTATCTAATCTGTAGCACTATGTGTGTTATGACACTTCATAGAGCATATCATTTTGATATCTTCAATGTACCTCTCTATACATATGTAATTATGAATACCTCCCTTGTTAAGAGGGAGTGCTAAAGAATGTAACTACTATCGATCTCAATAATTGTATTTGATTCATGATGTAATGTATTTTTCAAAAGAAAGAAAAAGCAATTTTATTATTAAAGAAATTGACTTATTAAAGCATGGGTTTTTGTTGTAGCAGCTACAACCACCCTTCAAAATTTTGGCCTACATCCAATTTCAGAGCCTCCTTTGAGAGTTTTACTTTATCACTGCACGCACTCAAGTTCACTTCGTGAGCTCGTGTGAGTCCTTGCACCCACCTTGCTTGATCATTCCACCAATAACTTTTGCATGTTGATTTCAATGTCATGCTTGTGACCATGTTCTAGTCATACTCAAGGTCTTTGCTTTGTGTGTACATGTTGGGTTCACTATGTAAACATCCGTCGCGCTCACACACGGATTCACGTACACTGTCACGCAAGTGTCATCACGGTCAACCAACAATCAGTCACAAGTGTCGTACTTGTCACTCACATCATCAGTCATTTAGGTTGAGGATGTATCTCTGGATGATTTGAGTCGTCTTGGCGTCAAGTCATGTAAGTGTGTGTTTGAAAGATCACGTATTCCTCTTTCAGTTGTTCACACACTTAGTCACTTTGCTAAAGTTCTGACGACCGGATCCCCCTCTAACAGCTAGACCATAACCCCGCCATCAACTTGATCAAATGTCAACCAGAACAATGTAGAAGCACCAAGCAAGCCATTTCAAGTTGCACTACTTGCAAGCAACTCAATCAACCTTCATGCTAGTCAACTGGAGAGTTTGACCCGACAGCCACCCCGAGACTGACTCCCCTCCAAAATCATGAATAGGATGCAGATCTTACTTGCTCTACTGACTAAGAAAATTGCGTAGATAGGCCAAATAGACACACAGTGCCCGTCCCTTCCTCCGTCAGAAAATTGTGCAGATTTTTCAGCCAGCCCTCCCAATAGTCGATCAACTACTCACCTAGAAGATTGTGCAGGTTTTCATGCGCAAGTCCTCTACTGCCCAGTAGTCCACTCAGCTCAGAAACTACACAGAGCTGATTGATAGGTGAAGCTCCAAAAGATCAGCCCAAGTTTTTTCCGCCAGCAGCTCTCAGCAGCTGACTATTAATTCCCTCCAGGAATTGTGTATTTTTGGATACCAAGCTCCAACAGCTAACTGCTAGTTCCCCTCAAGAATTTTGCATCTTTTGCTACCAGTGACCAAGTAGCTGACTGCCAGTTCCCCTTAAGAATTGTGCAATTTTTGCTTCCAATTCCCTCCAGGAATTGCATAGTTTTTGTTGCCAAGCTCACGCTGCTCGCTCATTCCGAAAATTATGCAGATTTTTCCTATCTAGTCTTCCCACAGCGTAGACTGTTCGTCCCAAAAATTGTGTAGTTTTTTCCTCTAGCTGAACTAGACCACGTGGATAGCCACTGTCGATCTAGATTTCCCATATTCATCACCCAGTGACTCCTGCGTAGTTTTCATCAGCAGTGGCCGTAGCGTCCATCCCGCCTCGCAACCTTGTCACCTATGTTTGTCACTTACATCTGAAATGATCATGCATCATGGTGGACTAGGAGGTTTATGGATTTGATGTCATCTTGTAACAAGTGACTACAGACACATGTACATAAACAAACATGGTGCGACGACGGATTGGATGAACAAAGGGAGCACATGCAGAAGGATATGTTTACAAATGAACAAACAGACAATGCATGCAAAGTTATGTGCTTGTGAACAGATGATCATGTAAAGATGTGTTTATGGATGGATGAACGAGTAAACATTTAAGATGTGTTCACAAATAGATGGACAGACAAACATGCACCTTTCACGAATAGACGAACTTGTCAAGCTTACCAACATACAAGAAAGGAGCAATGTGTGAATGCAACATCAAGCGGACCAACGACCATCAAGGACTCCATGCACTTTGCCATGTGGAGGTGACATTGTGACACACCATGAGGACATCCATCACCCAGCAACACTACAACTTGACATGCACACCAGCAACAACATGAATGTACCAGCATTGTCATGTCGCGTCTTGTCATGAGTCATGTCATCCACATCTCTACTGTGGTCCATACTGTCAATCAATGTAATGTCACGTGGAAGCCCAAGAGACCCACTTGTTGTATGAAGATTCATGTAAAGTCGAAAAGTCATGGAAGTCAAGCAATCATGGGGGTAGTCAAACAACCACAAGGGTCAGTTTCACCCTTGGCTATAAAAACCCCCTCATTTGTACATGCAAAGGACTTTTCAGCTCAGCTCCTCCCACATAGCCTTCAGAGTCTGTAATCTTTTCTTTGAGGAGTAAGTAGTGGCTCCAATGCCCCGCGCATCGGGTTAGTGATGTATGGTGTTACGATGTGTCTTGGAAATTTCGCTTAATACAGAAGCCTGCTAACAGGCCAACATGTTTTCACACATGTATTGTAACTATTGTAGACTAATGTTGAACACTTGTAATGCATATTTGTTTAACTTGTGTTTAACACTTGAACTCATTCACTTGTTGTAATACATATATGTTAATGAAAATGTGTTGTATATGGTGTTAATGTTGTGTTGCCCATGTTGGCTACCCTCCCAGACATCAAATAGACCTTTCATGTAAACTTTCTATAACGACTGTCACACTCACACAAACTCATCTAATGTGTGTTGTATGTGTTATTTTTCCTTATGTGTTCTGATTGCCACATCCGTGTGGATTGTTGCTCTAGAAGATGTGCATGTCCTCTTGTGTTGTGTGTTCCTAACAGAGTTGGGAAATCCTCCCATCTAACTTGGGACTCGCTCTCACCCTCTCCCTCTGTGGTGAAAGAACCATTGACGCAAGTAGCACTAGTAATCACCAGGCACACAAACCTTGCTACTCAAAGACAAAACATACCACTCTCCTGGGCTGACAAGCAAGAGATGAGGAAAACAATTAAGATAATGGAAACCGGGCCATCATACCGGATGGGACTCCTACACCAAACGATGTGGGTGTAGTTAGGACTTCATACTGGGGAGATCCCTTGATGTTGGCTGGTCCTGCACCGTCAACAATTTGGTGCTAGAAGGAGGTCCAGATGAAAAGATGAGCTTGTAAAACTAATTTGAATCTCTTACCCAATGAATAATACACAATTTGTGCTCTCGGGGTGTTTCTTTCATTTCTCCCTTAATTAGTTATTAATCCCCGAAGAGCTTCTTGATCACTTGTCCTTGTTAAAGTTTGACGGTGAGGACAAAATGTCTGTAACTGAGCACATTTATGATTTGGTTCATTTATGCAAATATCATGAAATCGATAGTCATGATCTTGTTTGCATACTCTTCTTCCTCACCCTTGAAGGTCATGTTAATCAGTGGTGTCATACCCTACCACCTGCTTTTATCCATTCCCTTCTCACTTTCCTCAAGGAGCTCCATCAAGCCTTTGATGAGTTTACCACCAAGATGTCTATCAAAGAATCTATCATTTAAGGATGAAGCCCAATGAATCAGTTGAGGAATTTTCTACCTGCTTCCTTCACCTATGTCATGAAATTCCTGAGCAGTTTGTGGACCTTGACTTCATGAGCTAAGAGCTGAAACACTTGGTTTGTGTCTCCCAAAACAGTGAACCTCCTGATTTCCCTTCTTCCGAAACCCTTCTAGATAACGAGACACCTCATGTCTCGAAGGGGGTACCCACTCATTGCAACTGAAAAACTAAGAAATCTATGTAGGGGTACCCCCTTGCAGCGGTTGTAACGCTGAGAAATATGTGCAACATGCTCCCAATCCATCTACTTAGTTGTCTCCCACCCCAACGGAGGAAATTCCAGAACGATTAATAAATCCTAAGGTGAAAAATCATCCCTCCATTCCGTAAGAGGACATCACCATTCATAACTCATCTTGAGTCTAATCTGCATCTCTGTCATCCTCCATCATCTGCGCACCATGACTCCTTGCACCATGACTCGCTTGAGCGATCTGCTTCACAAGATAGTTGTGCACACTCTCTTGATTCTCAAGATGCTGTCTCAAGTTGTGGTCATGTGCAAGGAAGTCTCACCATACAATGGAGGAGCAGGTTGGTGAAGACATGACCAATTCCTCTCAAAACATTGAGCTTCCATTTTTTATCGATTCTCAATCCGTGAATCTTGGTGAAACATCATGCATAATCAATTCTTTCAATCAACCTCTAGTATTTGGCTGTCATCACTCCCACGCTTCTATATTTTGCGATGAACACCCAAGCACATAATATGATCTAATGTCATCTCATATAAACTCTAACTTAGATATGGAATGTGCACTAGTCGAAGCAGACATCCATATCGAAGCTTCCTTTGCACCTCACTTGCTCATGTGTCCTATCATTCACAGTGCATCAACATGTGTCAGATATATTCCACGTTCTCTTGCTTCTTCATCCCATGAGTTATCTCCTCGATCAACACAAGGAAATGAGGTTGTCCACAATGAAAATAGTCTCAACGCACATGACTCTTCCCACTTGTCATCACCTTGTGCATTGCATGAAGACAACTTGTCAAGTCAGCTTGCTGAAATTTTTTTTGAAGCTTATGACAAAGATGGTTGTGATCTTGAGAGCAGTTTTGAAATCAGTAACAACAATTGTCCTCAATCCATGCATGATCTAGTTCACATCTTAAAATGCAATTTTTCAATTATGGAAAGTTTTGGGATGTGCCAGGGAGTCAAGGCACTTCAACGTCCATTGATGGTTATGTCAAGACCTTGCGACTCTGGTAAGGCCGCTAAACCAAATCAGATCTCGTTTCTGATGCCCAATCCATATATATACATGGTTTCACTCGACGTGGATCCCCATGTAAATAATGTTTACTATTATGGGTGTGATATTTCAAAATTTCAGATTTTCTGTAATGATCAAATCCACAAGTCCCTTACAACATGTCCATCTTCATGCACCTCTCTTACATCTAATTCAGGTTGGGAGTGTCCATCCCTCATTCAATCATGGGATAGCAAATTTGATCATCTCAAAGACTACCTTTATCTAGAATCATACTTATCAGATGTTCTCTCTTGTAATCAGCTCCTTGGTCTTTTTTCAAATTCCGCATGTAAAATCTACCCACTCATCATGCCAGTAATCTCCCTGTGTGATGACGAGCACACAACCTATCACACGAATCAAGCTCCTGTCATTTCACGACACCCCAACTCATTTCACACATCCACATGCACACGTTTTCACTAGTTGTAGGTGGGTGTTATCTCATTTCTAGTGGAATACGAACTTGGTTCCCTCATTCAGAGCATTCACACGATTGTTCAAAAGGTTTCTTTATTCATGTCAAATTGGGAATCCGGCATCTCGATCGATTGGTCTGATTTTTCTTCTACCTTGGGTTGCTGTCATGCAGTTTATCATTTCCCCAACATTTCATCCAATGACAGTCACTTCGCACACTATGATTTTCACTATGTAACATCTTTATTCTTACATTTTTGTCAAGCAAGTGAGGCACCCCAGCTTGTGATGATGGCTATGGCAGACCCTCACTGTCTTGACATGACTGATGAGAATGACCAAGTCTATCTATCTGTATTATATTCCCATCATGATCCCCTCTCTCGAATCAGGAATCCATCTTCTCAAAGATCACGATTCTTTCAAAACAACCATCATGAATTTTATGATCCAATCTCTGAATGGTTGGAACAATCTTACTTGGCAAGTCATGTTGTAGGTAATAAGCTTCAGTCCTTCCTCACACTCGCTAAGAAACTTGGTGCAGAATGACAAAAACTCGCAAGAGGCCTTTGAGGTTTGTTGAAAAATGGTAGTCACAAAATAGGTAAGCATGTGTGTTGGTGGTTGTGACACATTCTTCCGCCCACAGGCAAGACCTTCTCTCTCGTGTGCAAGTTTTTCAAGTTTTTTCATTTTCTGTTGCGTTATCACTCAGGTTGTTCCCAAAAGTTGTAAGAAAGGGAATATGGCCAAGGTAACCACAGACCAATCTTTTAGACATAGATTCTAGCCAATTTGCATCCAGAGAGGGCTCTCTCTTTATGATTTAACTTTGTTTTGAAAGGTATTAGGCTAGTTATGATGTTCAAGGTTCTTGTTTGATTTTTGGATGGTGAGGTTCAGGGGGGTATTTATACAAAATATCTCAGAGAGATAATATCTAGTAATGATTCATCGTTCTTTACAAAGGATAGATACACGTAGTCTCGAAAATAGAGAAGAAATAAATGAAGTTGTGCTGGTAGCTCCGTCTTTGTTAGATGTGATAGAGGTAGGCTCTGTAAGTTGGCTTACACCTGTCTTTCACTGATAGTCTGTGATGTCTGCTCACTTTCAGTCGGATGTCTTCAGTATGCCTTGATCCGTCTGACCTTTATTATTTTCTGCTCTCCGCATTGTGGTAGATGACCCAAAATCTTACTTTACTCAAGATACCAAAGATACCAAAGATAAGTTAATAAGATTCCTAACATCTCTTTCCACCACTCTGGTTCTGGGAGTTTATGTCTCTGCAGCTTTCTCAAAGTCTCATCAGTTTCTATGTACCTGAAGAAATTGGGCTGGAGGGTGAACAGATGTCTCACTTCATGCTCAATATAGAATAAATTTTCCAAATTGTTTTAGAGGGCTTGGCCAGATGGAAGTGCCTTCTCTCCTGAAGTACTTGATGATGCATTACCTTGATCAGCAGCATATGTATTTGATATATGTACATAATCTATGTGTCTCATCAGCCGGTCATTTCCTGTTAAAAGACTAGGTAGACCCTTATTCTGCAGAATTGCAAATCTTTCTATGAAGGAATTAATATCCACCTGCATTTCATGGCACCTCCTTTCCAAATTTTGCATTAGAGTTCTCTTGGTTATAACTCTCTTAAATTCAAAAATGGTGCCTGTTCTGTCTGTGATTTCCAATGCTTGCAGTTCTTCGTTGGTCTTGGTGTTCAAAAAATGTATTAGCCTGTTAGCTTGTTTAGGCATCTACCCCAATAAAGCTCTTGTCTTGTGAATCTCCACTTGGGCCACTGCTATTAAATAAACCTACACATAAATAACCTGAATAGATCTCCACATATTACTAAGGGATTGGTTGATGTTGGCCCACAAAATGCCTTTGATTTCTCCTAGAGGTTTATCCAAAGAGAGATCCTTTTCCAATGCTCTCACCTTGTTCTCTAATGATTTAACCTCCCTTGTCTTCTCTGCCACAATCATCTTGGATTTGTCATAGATTTTTTCTAGTTTTGCCAATTGTTCCTTGACCAGTTTCAATTCAGATACTTGGAGTTTTAATTCCTCCATGGCTTTTATCAATTCCTCTATGGTCATGCTAGTATTGCTGCCTAGTGCTATTATTGTTGCTGCTACTGATGTACCTGTAGTTGTTTCTGTTGTGGCTTCTGGAACAGTGGGAGGCAATGTTGTTACATCTATGGAAGGGGCAGTTGTTACTGCAGGGATTACTTCAGGTGGCTGGGAGGATGATTCTCCCTGCTTTACTTTTAGAGCTTTCTCTAATATCTACTCTGTATCAGTTAATATTTCATTGAGCTTCATGAGCAGCTCCATCATTTCTTCCTCTGACTTCTGTTAGACCACTTATGCTATATGTGGATGCATGGTGGGAGGCAATTTCAGCTATTTTCTTAAGGCAACAATGTCTTCCTCTTTCTTCTTCATCAGTGCCCTTATGCCTTTTGCATCTTTTGGATCATGTCCCAGCTCAATAATAATCTCCTCCAGAGATTTTATCCTATTGTCCTTAGCAAGAGAAGAGGTTTTCTCCAAATCTAGCTGAGCAGACGTGTTCTCTAAGGAGTTTTGCAGTTTATGAGCTAACATATCTTTGTCAGCTAGTGTGGAGTATACCATCTCTCCAGTCTGTTTGTGCAGCTCAATCTGGTCCATAGGATGAATGTCCTTGGCCATGACCTCCATATTTGTCCTAACATAATCAGCTGTTGATTGTGGTTGCTGCACTTTGGGCTTAAAATAACTCATGATCATCTTGCCCTCTTTAATGTCATAGGCAGACATCAACCTTTGCTGGTTTGTGGGGGCCATCTTAATATACTGGTTATAAAGTTGAATTCTTAGTGGGTCGTTTCTGGCCTTGATCTCTGTGAATGTCCTTTTTATGTCAGAGGCCCATTTTCTTTGTGGCCTAGTAGATGAAACTTCCACACTATCTTGCCTTTCTAGCTCTTGCCGGTGTGAGCTAGTTGATGTGTCCACCACTGGGGAAGTCTGTTGGCTGACTACCCTTTCACCTCTTAAATTGTCTGTTGTTTCCTCAAATATTTCCTCTTCAGAGTGAGGATTTAATATTTTCCACTTTGCACTCGGTTGTTCTACAGGTCCACTCATGGGTGTGAGGTCTTCCCTGTCTCTCTTTTTGCCTTTTTCCTCAATTAGAGGAGTCTGTAATGCAGGAACCTTTGCTGCTTTGGTTTGAACTGGAGGAATTTGCTCTTGCTGATCTGTCATTGTTGGTGGCTCTGTGTTTTCCACTTCCTTGCCCTTAGAAAACCCTGTACCTGGTCTGTTGCTTTCTTGTACAGGCTGCTAAGAAGTTCCAGCAAAGGATGCACAAACTCCTGTTTGTTGAGGTAGATTGAAGGATACCTGTCCAAAAGAGTCTAGGTCAAGATCTTTTTCAAGGTCTTTCATATCTTTTTCCATTTTCTCTTGCTCCGTAATCTCTTCTATTAATGTGCCATCTACCCAGTCATCTTGATTAGCAAACTGTTCAATTTCGGGGATCCTATGATGTACATAAGTTGACAACGTGTTCCTTACTTTTCTGTCACTTATAAAGCTATTTGGGTCATATGGTACCCACCAAAAGCTCTTCTTTAATTTAAGTTGTTCCCCTAATATCTTATCAACATCTTCCCATGCCTCTCTTTTATTAATGACAAAAGGGCCTAACTGATTTTTTATTCTCAGCTGAGCCTTTTTCTTTGCACTACAAAAGTGGGTTAAATCTGTATTGATAAGTTGTCTAAAATACTCCAGTGCAAATAGTCTCATAGGCACATATTTGGGCAGCTTGTAAGGGGACAGTTCACAGCCATATATTCTGATTTCAGTGTGATTCTGGTACAGGTACCAATCACCTATTTTGTACTATCTGGAAAGCTGTAAAATTTTCTTTATATCAGCAGAGAGCCTAGGAGGAGGAGCTCCTATCAATAGAGTGGTGGTTGGATATACAAACAGGTCAATGAATTCACAATAGCTATAAGGGGATTCATGGACATTGTGGAAGACTAAGGTCCAAAAGATCACAGACCTCCGCTCTCCTTTGGAATCCAATTTCCTGATGGGAAATGAAAAGCTCTCTGGCTGATAATATAGCAGAAGGTGGTAGATGAATGAAGTGTACTTGAAGACTCATTCTCTGTCCAGATTTATGAATTGCTCATTGATTTTGTTGGCAATAAAGGTTGCATAGTCATACTTAGCAGGGGGCTGTCCTGGAGTAAATATTGACAACAGAACCAAGGTGGTCTCATCAACAAATTCACTGGTTTTGAATCCCAAGATGAAGGATATCATATCAATTATGAGTCTTCCTATTTTAGTGAACTAGACATTTGAGAAATATGGGTTATCTCTGAATTAGGAAATTGAGAGCCTTGCTCAAGCAAAAATCCCATGGAAAGAGGAGCCAGAGGCTGAGTGGGATGGAAGTGTAACATCTCATTGATAGACTCAGCAGTTATGTTAAAAAGGATAGTCTGGTATGGGGTTATGACTGCTTTACTGACAGGGTCATAGTTGGCACAACAGTGGTGAATAATATCTGGGAAAACATTGACTGAAGGAAGGTAATACCTGGGAAGATTAGATTCCCATATTCCATAGATATCAGAGTTACTCAGATGACTATTCCTAACTCGGAAAAATGCCTGGAGGTGGTTCATGTCACCAGATAAATCTTTAATTTGAAAATCTCTGTCAGCCAAGGGTAACCAATCCTGGTCCTTATGAGGTGCATTGAGGGGTGCGACATTGAGGGCCATGAGAGCTTCCATGTTTGTTTGTTGTGTTTTCAAACTGGGAGTCAGGTTTTTGTGGAAAGAATGAGCAAGATGGTAGTTGTGGGTGTATTTATATGAGAGCTACAGACTGTGTTCACTTGAATTTGGCCTTTTTGGATAAAATGTTACAGAGGAAAAACAAAATTATAGGTTTGGGAGGCAAATTGGGTAAATACCTATTTTTTCAAAGGCAAACAGTGCAATTGCAGGTTGGCTGGCAAGCTGCAAAGTAGGAAGCTAAGATTTTCTTGGTCGGGTGGCTGACTAGACGTTCGTGCTATCACCTGGACGTAATTTGCATGGGAACAGTTCATAGAAGAAATGAACGAAAATGACATTTTTCCGTGGTTTTAACAAAATTTTGGCTTTGGCAGGGTTTTTTGTCATTTATTGCATGTCTAACGTCATTGGGATGTGATGTCTTGTCGTGATGCGGAGGGGTGATAAGCGGTTTCCTCCCACACCACTTTTGGAGTCAAGCAGTTTCGGGCGGGGAGGCAGCGAGCAGCGCGGGCGGTCGACGCGTGGCGTCTGTACGAGGAAAATACCACCAGCTCCCCAGGGGTTAATGTTTGGCAGATAGGCGGGTCCCGATATGAATGTCAGTTGTCATATGCGAGGGCCGAGATCAGACGGTGGGCGGCATTAGGATATGGCGGAGGTTTAACCGTGCGGGCCCGACACAATAAAGTATGCTTTTAATGGTATCAGGGTGGATTTGATTGGTTTGTGGGGTGATTAAGTTATTAATTAACCAAATGTTAATTAATCCTTTGAATGGCGTGGGGAGGGTTTTTTATGGGTTTCGGATAAACCATTAATTCCCATTTTGTACAGTGCTATGGTTTAGTCTAACTGGGGTGGGGTATATACAAATAGCAGGGGATATATTATATATAGTACGGGATAAGGATATCTTTTTCAGGGAATTTATATAATACAAATTAGTGTTAATATGGCAAATGAACGAAAGTAAGTGCTAAGTTTAATGTTTTTTGGAATTTTACATAAAACTTAGGCCAAGGGAATAAAAGGGGGTCTATACAAGAAAGATAGCCATTTTCCTAAGCCAAATGGGAATTCACTTAGGCAATGATAAAATGGAATGAGTAGCTTAGTGATATTAAGCAGATCTTAATATCCATGGGGAAGTTAGTAAATGATTTGGGAAAAATCTATGAAGGGAAATTAGTTATGAAATCTGCTTCACTTGAGCTGTATCAAAGTATCTGCTTTGCACTTGTGATGGAACTGAAAGTTATCATATTTACCCAATACATCACAAGTCACATTCTGCAACACCATTCTGCCTACCTAGCCTACTTTGCCTAACATTTTTTCTTCTATTTCCTTTGGCTGCATTTGAACTGGCAAGCCCTCATCATCCTTTTTTTTTTCTTTTCATTGCAATTCTATCTAGATCTACCCTTATAACATCCAAGGGCTTAGGTTTAACAATTGAGCTCCTTTGCTTCTCTAGATATCTAGTTATCTGCCAAGATTTAACAGTTTGGATAGCTATTGTTCTCTATCTTAAAAACAAGTAAATTCAAACCATGAACTAGCCAAGATTAAGCTGTTTTGGTCATTCATCAATGGTAGCATAATTCAACAAGCTGCTCACCATCAGATTATTGCAAAAATAGAATAGTAGTGGCATTTTGGACTTGCACACTTTCCTGGTCTATTTGACTTAGGGTTCATTTCTTTTACTTTTTGACCATTTCATTCTTTTTTTCCCTTTGGTTTTTCTTTTAGGGCATACCCTCTTTTCATTTTTTAAATTTTTTGATTTCTTGAGAATATGGAAAACCTTTGCAACCAACCAAAAGGTATGAACATATTGCAGAACTCATCAATGTCAATCATAAAATATGACACCTATTGATATAGGAGCATAACATGTTGCACACTATTTTTTATCTATTTTAGTTTCTCCTATCTTTGTGACTGCAGGTCGGGTATGCCTATGGTGGCTTCACTAGAAATTTCATTTCATGTAACCCTGGCTGTTTAATGTAGGAGTAGGAGTAGTGTTTTCCTTTCCACTTGTCTTTTCTTTTTGGTTTGCATGTTTGGTTGCTTGTTGACTTGGTTTCTTTTCTTGCTTGTGGTTGTTTTCACTTTGTTTCCTTGGCTTACTATTTTTGTTTTCGTTTGTTTGGTTTGCTCAGTACCTTACTATTTTTTTTCCAGAAATAAGTTCTACCAACCACTGCGTTATGGATTTTTGAATGAGTATGTGGTTGAGATATGAAGAGATTTGTGACATTGCAGCAGTTGGCCAGTCTTATGTCTGTCTTCTCTGTGCTTGGTTATAACCTTTGGCCGATAAAGTCTTGATGGAAAATATGATTCGTACGAAAGGGAAGTTTTGGTCCAACCACAAACCTATGTCCACATTGGGAAGCCTCATGCGTGTACTCAGCTTTCTGCTCTGTGTGTTCAAGTTCATCCAACTAGTAGAAACAAATAAGGGGAAAATCTAAACGAGCAAACATATGTCAGAGATCTTACATGCTTCTTTGAAGGAACAACCTCTTCTGCTCTCAATAAGTCGAGATCCCTCTTCTGCCCCAAAAATAAATAGGTGCCTATGCATAGTCCTCTTGAGAAAAAATACAAAGGTGAAAGAAGAGAAAGGCTTCCTGCGTAGAGAGGTGAAGCATGTAGCTTCACTGGGGTATTGACCAAGCTCGTTGGTAGTGGAGTAATGCGTGCGTTCCTGCATGACTCCGTCGGGGTACTATCTTGGCCTACTGGTAACGGAGCAACACCAGAGATGAAAACTTATACTCTAAAAGTATTCAACTTGTGAGCTAAACTACCCTTCCCGATTTCGAAACACTGTGATCAAGCTGAAATTTTGATTGTGTTTTACTGAGTTGGCATAAGGTGAACCATGTATGTCCATGGGGTAAGTGGGGAAGCGGAAGTAACCCACAAAATGATTCAATACTCCTCGAGAGGCTAAGGCCCTGTGCTATCAATGAACCGGAATAGAGAAGCTGGAGTTCTACCACTGTGTCACCAAGTGTTGTAGCAGCTACAACCAACCTCCAAAATTTTGGCCTACATGCAATTTCAGAGCCTCCTTTGAGAGTTTTACTTGATGACTGCACACACTTGGGTTCACTCCATGATATCGTGTGGGTCCTCACACCCACCTTTCTTGATCATTCCACTGATAGATTTTTCATGTTGATGTCAATGTCATGCTTGCGACCATGTTCTGGTCATACTCAAGGTCTTCGCTTCATGTGTACATGTTGTGTTCGTTATGTAAATATCTATCGCACTCACACATGGAGTCACATACACTATCACCCAAGTGTCCTCATGGTCGACCAACGATCAATCACAGGTGTCGCGCTTGTCTCTTAGATTGTCAATTAGTTGAGCTGAGAATGTGTGTTTGGATGGTTTGAGTCATCTCGTCATCAAGTCATGTAAGTGTGTGTTTGCAAGATCACGTATGCCTCTTTCACTCATTCACACACTTTGTCACTTTGCTAAAGTTCTGACGACTAGATTCCCCTTTGATAGCCATACCATCACCCCGTAATTAACTTGATCGAATGTCACCCAGATCAGCACAGAAGCACCAAAGCAAGCCATTTCAAGTTGCATTGCCCACAAGCAGCCCAATAAACCTTCATGCTGGTCAACCGGAGAGTTTGACCTGACAGCCACCCTAAGACTGACTCCCCTCAAATATTACGCAGATGCTACAGACCTTGCCTGCTTCGCTGAATGAGAGAATTGTGTAGACAAGCCAGACAGACACCCAATGCCCATCCCTGTCTTCCTCGGAAAATTGTGTAGTTTTTCTAGCCAGCCCTTCCAACAGTCGACCGACTGCTCACCTAGAAAATTGCACAATTTTCATGACAAATTCCTCTGCTACAGAGCAATCTGCTTAGCTTAGAAAATGTATAAAGGTGATCAACAAGCCAGGCTCTCATCATTAGCGTAGTTTTTCCCGCTAGTAGCTCTTGACAGTTGACTGTTGGTTCCCTCCAAGAATTGTGCAGTTTTGGCTGCCAAGCTCCAGCAGTTGACTACCAATTCCCCTCAAGAATTTCACAGATTTTGTTGCTAGTGTCCCAACAATTGATTGTCGGTTCCCTTGAGGAATTGTGTAGTTTTTTCTGCCAATGTCCCGGTAGCCAGCTAGTTCCCTCTAGGACTTGCGCAGGTTTGGCTGCCAAGCTCCCGCTACCTGCTCGTTGCAAAAATTGTGCAGATTTTTGCTGCCTAGCCTTCCCGAAACCCAGATTGTTCCTCCAAAAAAATGCACAGTTTTGTCCTCAAGTTGAGCTAGACCCCACGGACAGTCACTGTCGATCCAGATTGCCCCTATTCATCACCCAGTGATTCCTTCACAATTTTCATCAGCAGTGCCTAAAGCCTCCATCCCACCTCGCAACCTTGTCACCTCTCCCAGTCACCTACATCTAAAATGATCATGCGTCATGGTGGAATAGGAGGTTTATGGATTTGATGTCATCTCATCACGAGTGAATGCAGACACAGGTACACAAACAAACATGACACGACGATGGATGGGATGAACAAAAGGAGCACATGTAGAAGGACGGGTTCACCAATGGACAAACATACGATGCATGCAAAGAGATGTGCTCGTGAATGTATGAACATGTAAATATGTGTTCACGGATAGGCGGATGAGAAAACATTTAAGAGGTGTTCACGAATGGACAGACAGATGAACATGCACCTTTCGCAAATGGACGAACTTGTCAATCTTACCAACATACGAGCAAGGAGCAATGTGCGAATGCAACATCAAGCGAACCAAAGACCATCAAGGACTCCGTGCACTTTTCCATGCGGAGGTGAATTTGTGAAACACCATAAGGACATCCATCACCCAATAACACTGTAGCTCGACATGCACACCAGCAGCAACATGAATGTACCAGCAATGTCATGTCGAGTCTTGTCATGAGTCGTGTCATCCACATCTCTACTATTGTCCATACTATCAATCAATGTAATGTAACATGGAAGTCCAAGAGACCCACTTGTTAAATCAAGAGTCATGTAAATTCGAAAATTCATGGAAGTCAAACAGCCATGAGGGTAGTCGAACAACCACAAGGGTCAGTTTCACCCTTGGCTCTAAAAACCCCCTCATTTGTACATGCAAAGGGCTTTTCACCTTAGCTCCTCCCACATAGCCTTGAGAGTCTGAAATATTTTATTTGAGGAGTAAGTAGTGGCTCCAACACCCCACGAACGGGGTTAGTGATGTATGGTGTAATGATGTGTCTTGGAACTTTCATTTAATAGAGAAGCTTGCTAATAGGCCAACACGTTTTCACACATGTATTCTAACTGTTGTAGGACTAATCTTAAACACTTGTAATGCATGTTCCTTTAACCTATGTTTAACACTTGAACTCATTCACTTGTTGTAATACATATATGTTAATGAAAATGTGTTGTATATGTTGTTAACATTGTCTCACCCGTGTTGGATACCCTCCCAGACATCAGACATACCTTTCACGTAAACTTGCTGTAATGACCATCGCACTCGTGCAGACTCATCTGTTGTGTGTTGTACGTGTTATCTTTCCTTGTGTGTTGTGACTGTGGCATCCGTGTAGACTTCTCCTCTGTAAGTTGTGCATGTCTTGTTGTGTTGTGTGTTCCTAATAGAGTTGGGACTTCCTCCCATCAAACTTGGGACTCGCTCTCACCCTCTCCCTCTGCGGTGAAAGAACCATTGACACAAGTAGCACTAGCAATCACCAAGCATGCAAACCTCACTACTCGAAGACAAAGCATACCACTCTCCTCCGCTGACAAGAAAGAGTTGAGGCAAACCTTTAAGATAATGGCAATCAGGCCATCGTACTAGATGGGGCTCCTATACCAAACGGTGTGAGGTCTAGTTGGGACTTCATACCAGGGAGATCCCTTGATGTTGGCGAGTCTAGCACCATAAACAGTTTCATGTTTGGATCAATTGTTTTTAGGTCAAAGCCTCCATTGAAGGCTTCTAGGGTTTATTTCAAGTGTCCTTATCCATGTCATAATGTAAAATACTCTTATTGGGATTCACTTATCAAGAAATACATTTATTTTAATGTAAAATAATTCATTATACCTCCTCCACCAAGTCAACCTCAAATTGTACAAGTCGTCCTAACTAAGGGGAAGAATCTCCTATATAAAGGCAGTAACTCGACCTCGTTTGGAGCACTCACTCATAAAGTTTGATCTGAAATCGTTGGGGGAAATAAAAGCATGAAATTCAAGGAATAAGGTGGAAAGGGCCAGTGAAGGAGAAGGAGGCCTTTATCAAGCACAAGAAGTCAAAATTATCTCTCTCTCTCTCTCATGTGTGAAGTTGTTGATTTCTTATAAGGGATGAAGTTATAGTAATATAGTTGGGGCAAAATTTTAGATCTGTTGGGGGCCAAAATTCTGGGTTGTTGCTGGGTTGGAGCTATTGGACAAGAAGTAAGTACTAAAATTTGATGAATTTTATTGGAAGGCTGACTTTGTGGAAGAGAAAAGTATTTTGGCCTAAGGTCTTAATCTATCTCAACTTGATTTTGTTAGTGGAAGAGTTTGAATGTGTTTTCCCCTATAAAGGAGTTTTAGCCTTGGAAAAGTGCCTAGATATGGTGTCTCAATCTTCATATTTTTCTTTTGGATGATTTCTTAATGAAACAAAGATAAAAGAAGAACATAATAAAGTTAATAAGAACTCAAATATATTACAAGTAATTATCAACATAAGAAAATATTTCTTCCTTTTTTATTTTCTAACAGGAAGAGCATCGTGTGCAAATAATTTTGATTGTTTTCTTTAGTGATGATGTTCATTTAGTGTTTGAGGGATGCATTTAAATGCCAGTAGTATTGTTTGAGCTTATGTTACCATACATAAACTTTTATCTCCAAAGCTAGCGTCACATAATATAACATCTTCGGTTTTCAATTTTATCTGAATGACATCTCTAACTATTGTATGAAAAGTACAAAATGTTGAACATAAGGCTATTGGGATAAAATATTGATTCACTATTGATGAAAAATTAGGGTTTAGGAAGTGGCAGGTCATGGAAATGAGATAAGTCTATCTCATAGCAATGTAGTATGATGTTCCTTATGATTGATAACTAAAATAGGTTGGAGATGTAATTCATGTTCAATTGGAAATTCAAAGATGTGAACTTATGCAATTTTTGCAAGAAATCATGAATGTGAAAGGCAATCAACGCTTCAACAATCATTGTTATTTATTTCATATGTTGTGAGTATTCTTAAATCTTGAATCATTTTCCAATGAGTTAAGCTAATTTTTGGTTACATTTTATCGAATGTGGAGTCTCTTCCTTGTTACGTCAATGGGATATGCGAGAGATGCAAAAGTGCTTTGCAGAAGTGCAGGTTGATATACGTAAAGCAAACCTTTCATTCCCCAAACTTTAACAAGAAAATACGACTAATTAATTGATTAATATGTATTGTTGTGTGGGAGGAAGTTGTGCAGAAGAAGTGTACAAAGGGGGATTTTTGCATAGTTACATTTCTTGTAACACTTTTTTGGCTACATTCATGAATTCAAGGTTTTCAACTATAAATGCAATAGGGGAGTACCTTAGTGTATTGCGATAGAGTTTTTTCCAATATTTCAAATTATCATCAACTCCAATTCTTGTCTATGTTAAAAAATTTGGGTTTTTGGGTATATTGCATATGATGTTCCTTATTATTGAAAACTAACACAAGTTGGAGATGCCAATCAAACTAAAATTCATATAAAGAATGTGCTTTCAAATAAATCATGAATGCAAAAGACAATTGCCACTTCAACAATAAAAACTCTTACTTTCTTATGTTGTGAGTATTCACGTCTGATATACATGTAAACCAAATCTTTCATTGCATGAAATTTAATAACAAAAAATGGTTAATTAATTGATTAATATGTAGTGTTATACTAGAGGGAGGTGTGAAAAAGAAATGTTCAATGGGAATGTATGTGAAGGCACAAAATATGATGGTATAAATTTTATATTCCTTGCTCCTTGTGCCCAGCTTGAACGTGTTTTGATAGTTAGCTTTGCACCCTAGTTTTCAAAACCTCATGTCAGGTTATTCATAAATCAAATTTGGTTCAAAAAAATTTTCCTGTCCGATATCAAATAGAATGAATCGACATCGATATAATGGTGGGGACTAGCTCAACTATCTCAACCACCTCGACCATTTTCATTGGGAACCATGAACTACCTTAGGAACCGTGAAAGTTGTCAAAAGGGATTGTTATGTTGTGAGAGTTGTCATAGTAATACTGCACCAAAACCAAGGCCATCTATAGACTCTACATATACTAACCATGTGGAATAACATAGGTGCACCTTAATTCAAGCCAGACTAGCCCATACACTGGTGATCAAACCTACAAATGCAAGATCCCATAAAAACATGAGTCCTCATTAGAAGTCTACTAAGGTTTTCCAATTCGATTAGAGATGAGATTTACTAGGGGGATTTTTCAAGGGACATGACATGGCCTAGCAAAAATAAAATGTATAATGACTAAAATTGACAAGATACATGTTTATGATGCCTAATACAATGCCTTACATGGCTTTTGCATGGTTTTAACTTGTGACCTTAGGCTTACAATGGTGATGAATGCTGCATTGAAAAGAGATATGTACCCCGACTAATAGAGGGATAACAAGTCCTAAGTCTAGCTAGGAGATCTCAATATGAGGTATCACATCCAAGGATGTCAATTAGGCAATGTTCCTGACATGGAAACATGTGAAGAAACAATCCAAAAAGCACTACTAAGGTATTTGGAAATGTAACAAGTGGATTAGAAGGACAAATAATAAACAAAATCCATGCAAGAAGCCCACAATGGGTATGATTTTATTTGATTTTAGGTTTATCTATGTTTTCCAAAATAATTTTTATTGAAATCTAGTTTTATAGGATTTATACTAGGAGGTTATATTTATGTTATATGGGCTAGAAATGTTACAAATGGTGTTGGAGCTATGGTTCAATACATGGATTGAATGGGATTAGGAGAGATAAAATTATCATAGATGAATTTGGAACTCTAATAGAAATGGTTCAAAGTTATGGTTCAACACTAGGCTTGTAGGGCTAGAGACATACCATAAAGGTGAATTTGAGCAAGACATAAAGCTTTCTAGTATGTTTAAGTGGCAATAACACTACCTAAATTTAACCTTGGATAAAATCTTTTCTTGTTTTATGTGGAGAAGCTTTGTGAAATGAATACTCTCTTAAAAGAGAGTCATGATTTGGAAATAGTTCCTTGAGGGAGGATGTTTAAATGAGTATGGACACTTGTGATTGATGCTAATATTGAAATGATCAAAGTATAATTAAAGGTTGAAAAATGTAGTGAGGATGTTTAAATGAGGATGGACTTTTGTGATTGATGCTACTATTGAAATTATCAAAGTATAATTAAAGGTTGAAAAATGTAGTGAATAGTTAAAATATATATGTTGGATGCATATGGATATGTGTATGAAGTCAATTGGAATGCCATGGTATAAGAAAATGATGGATTGCAATACCATAATGAATGTTTTGGTAGTGGCCATACCTCAATATCATTAATAAATTTGATCCTTGGAGGAATTGTGGGCTATGATGAAAATTCTCTATAAGGATGGGAAACTTGGTAAATGATAAAATATTAAATGGATGACACTATTGTGGTATAGATCAGAAAGTCCCTGCATTGTATATGCAAGTGGAGAACACCTAGGTTAGAAGACCTTGGATCTCAATCTAGGATAGGCATCCTAAATGGTAGGGAACGATGCATGGAGTAGTTGAGTTGCTAAGAAATAAAAAGGATGCTTGATATATTTTGGGTAGATATGGTATTTTTTAGGTCACCTAAAAATATGAAATCAACAATGTTATGCTCTTGACCTGCATAATATAGAATTATCACATGAAATGAGAAAAACGACAAATTATTTAATTATTTAGAAACATATTCAATGTTCAAATGCCTCTTCTAGTGGGAAACCTACAACAGAGTAGAGCTTGATTACAATAAGACTCGATGATCTTTCCTTTACTAACTATGACTATTTATAGCTAAATGACATCCAAAACCCTAACTACTAGTGGCCCCTTACATAACAAGGGTTAACCACTTTATTTATTAACTATGGCTTGTTTACAACTAACTGTGGTCCCTTTTTTCTAATGCAGGTCAATCACTTAAAATTATCAATGTGGGCTTTACTCAGTTTCTAACTAACTATGACTTTGACTCAGCGGGCTTATTACATAAATAAAGGGGTTAGGGTTGGACCCTAACATGCCCTCCACCATTTAAAGCAACCTTGTCCTCCAGGCTGAAGCTGCGGAAACTGCTGAAGAAGAGTGGATGGTTCCTAGGTCGCATCTTCTGGAGAGGTGTATTTCCATTGGATGAGGACTTCCTTGATCATGAATTTGTGGAGATGTCTTTCACAAGTATTGAGGGCCTATTATGGTTGGAGCCAAAGTGAGTCTTCCTCATCCAATTTAAGTATACTTGTTTGAAATATGCAATTGTTCCCCACCACTTTCTTGAGGAATGATACATGGAAGATCAGATGGATTTTTGGAGTAATTTGGAAGGCCAATTTGTAGGCAACTGCTCCTATGCACTAAAGTATCGAATAGGGTCCATAAAATTTTGGTGCTAGTTTCTGGCATCCCTTTTCTTTCAGATATGTTTTCTTATATGGTTGGAGTTACAGGAACACCTGATCCCCTTCTTGAAATGCGCACTCGAAATGATGTTGGTATTCCTATTGCTTCATTCAGTTCTGATCTTGGTGTAGATTATCTTTGAGATGAACTATCATTGCGGCACGGTTTTGTAGGCATTGATCAACTATCTATACTTTAGAACATCCAAGGATATAAGAAATAGGTGAAGGTGGAAGTTGGCCATACACAGTCTCATATGGCGTCATCTTGGTGGATTCATGATAGTTAGTATTATACCACCATTCAGCTAAAGGTAGCATTATACCCCTTGATGATGATTTTTTGAAGTGAAGCACCTTAGATATTCCTCCAAACATTTGTTGACTACTTCTTTTTTATCGTCGATTTGGGGATGATACACGATACTTAGTTGGAGTTGCATGCCTTGTAGCTTGAAACGTTCTTGCCAAAATTTGCTGGTGAAAGTGGGGTTGCGATTAGACACAATGGAAGTCAACATGCCATAGAGTTTGAAGATCTTGTCTAAGAAAACTTGAGCCACCAAAGTGGGGGTAAATGGGTGTGGTAGAGTGTAAAAATGATCATATTTAGAAATTATGTCCACAACCACCATGATGACTGATTTGTTTCCTGGCTTTCGGAGACTAGTGATGAAATCCATGGAAACATCTATCCAGATAGAGGCAAGGAGTGGAAATGGTTGTAAGGTTCCCTGTAACTTGACTATTTCCCCTTTGTTACGTTGGCACACATCACATTCAACTACAAAAGTAAGAATGTCATTTTTCATGACAGTCCAAAAGAAAGAACAATGTGTGTGAGCATAAGTCTCTTGAAAGATTGAATGTCCTACAATTGGAGATGAGTGCAGCTCATCCAAGTTTCGGGTTTTGAGGGTGGATGTGGTAATACAACTAATTGATCTTTGTAGCGAAGAATCTCATCCTTCAAAGAGTAGTTGACTAAGGAATTATGATCTTCTCTCAAGTTATTAATGAGTTGTGACAGAGAGGGGTGGGATAACCCTTCCTTACAGACCACTTCAATACAATCTTGTATGGGTAGAGAGATTGATAGCAAGGTGCTCTCATCCTCAAATTGGCGCAATAAAAGATCAACTACTACATTGTCACACCCTTTCTTGTAAATTATCTCATAATCATATCCCAACATTTTGGCAAGCCATTTATTTTGCTCTGGTGATGACAGACATCGCTCCAAAAAACATTTTAGGCTTTGATGGTCCATGTGGATTTGGAAATGTCGCCCCAACAAGTATGGATGCTAGGTATCTACTGCATGTAAGATGGTCATCATTTCTTTCTCATAAGTAGATTGACCCAGATGTTTGCCATTGAGTTGTTGGCTAGTAAAAACCAATGGTCTACCTTCTTGCATTAATATAATTCCAATACCTCTACCAAAAGCATCACATTCAATCACAAAAGTTTTGGTGAAGTTTAGAAGGGCCAATACGAGAGTGGAGCACATGGTCTGTTTGAGAGCCAAGAAGGCCTATTGAGCTACGTCATTCTAGAGAAATGATTTTTCTTGAGAATATTAGTGAGAGGTATAGCAATACACCCATAATTACGGAAAAAATTACGATAGTAGCCATTGAGACCCAATAATCCCCTCAAACTCTTCAAGGTTTTTGGTTGGGACCAATCTTGCATTGCCTGAATCTTTTTTGGATCAACCCTGACTCCATGACCCATAATGTGTACCAAATTTTCAACTTCTTCCACTCTAAAAGAGCACTTGAATAGTTTGAAAAATAATTTGTGATCTTAGAGCAATTAGAATAGTTGGTCTACATGCAGAATATGTTTGTCCCCAGTTATGTTGTAGATGAGAATGTCATCAAAGAAGACCAGGACAAATTTTCGGAGATATGGTTTCAGTAGGTGGTTCATGAGGCTTTGAAAAGTAGATGAAGCATTACAGAGACCAAATGGCATGACCAAAAACTCATAATGGTCTTCAAGAGTTCGGAAGACAGTCTTGGCAATGTCTACCTCCTTCATGCATATTTGGTGGTAGCCATATCATAGGTATAGCTTGGTAAAGAATTGAGCACCATGCAGTTCATAAATCAGATCATAAAAAATGAGAATAGGAAATTTTTCCTTAATAGTGAGCTTGCTGAGGGCCCAAAAGTCTAGACACATGATCCATTCTCCATATTTATTTAGAACCATGACCACTGAAGATGAATAAGGACTGATGTTGGGATGAATAACACCGGCTTCTAGGAGTTCCTTGATGATTTTTTCAATTTCATTCTTTTGGGGAAAAAGATATCAATATGGGCGAACGTTAGGTGGTTGGGACCCCAGGACCAAAGGAATCCTATGATCATGTTCACCCCTAGAGGGTGAAATCTCTTTAGGTTTGCCAAAGACCCGTTGGTGGTAATTTAAGAGTTGTTGCATCTCAGGATGAATATGAGGAGTATTAGATTCAAGGGTCTAGATCTCATTAAATTGGGTGATTACTCCATGATGGCCCTTTTCTAGAATCTTCTCCATTTGATGCAAGCTGATGATAGTAGGAGCACCTGCTTGGAGTCCCCTTAATGTATGAATGTGTTCATTCTGCTTAAAGCTCATATGTAGCTCCTAGAAATCCATTGTGATAGGGCCCATTGTACGAATCCATTCAACACCCAAGACAATGTCACAACCACCCATTTCAATAGCAAACATGTGGGTCTTTAGGTGGTAGTCTCCCATATCAAGCTTATAATTTTCACAACGACCTTCACATTTCATGGTCCCCCCATCAACGATAAGGACTTGGAAATTAGATGCCTCCCACCCAAAGCAATGAACAACTTTTGTGACTCTCTTATGGATAAAGTTATGAGTGCTGCAACTATCAATAAATACTGCTACTGGTCGATGTTTAATAAAGCCTCAGATTTTGAGATTCTGAGGCAAAGAAATTCTAGCCAAGGCATGTAGTGATATAACCGAACCATCTGGCGTAGCTGGGGGATCATTGTCGGTTTGGGTTTCCTCGATTTTGTCCTCGGGCACCTCAAGGGACGAAGCTTCATCTGTCGAGTTGTTATTAGTAGAATCAATTTGAAAGAATTTTGGTTCCTTTCATTTATGTCTAGGGGAGTACTTATCATCATATCAGTAGCACAATCCTTGTTCTCTTCATTCGGCCATTTCCGTTGGTGACACCTTTTGAACCTTAAGTGTTTGGGTGGGGCCCTGAGCCTGGGTGGGGATAGCTTGGTGAGAAAATTTTGATAATGGGACTAAGAATTTAAGGTGATTTCCACATCTAAGGCCTTCCTGCATGCATCCAACCAAGTAGATGGGTTGTGCATCTAGACATGGGCTTGTATGGCTTCTTTTAGGC
The DNA here is from genome assembly GCA_000404065.3 of Pinus taeda. Lineage (NCBI taxonomy): Eukaryota > Viridiplantae > Streptophyta > Pinopsida > Pinales > Pinaceae > Pinus > Pinus taeda. Next base: position 6,198 of record APFE031059897.1, on the reverse strand, counting down.
CACTGATGAAACAATCCAAGTAGAAGTTATCTCCTAAACCATCAGTTCTGATGGCCAATTTATCAAAGGTTGCAATGTATTCCTTTACTGTACCTATTTTCCAAAGTTTAGTGAGACGGACCAAAAAATTAGATTCCTGGTCAAAGCAATCACATATGACTTTTGAGAACATGTGCCAAGTTACTTTCCTTGGATAACATTTCTTATGCCACTGTCGCCATTACCATTTCTCTTGGTTCAAGGAAAGGGATCCCACGTGTATTTTAGTTTCATCCTTGCATAGGTCATTAAGGGAGAAATATTGTTCCATTTATGCTACCCATACTATAGGCTTAGAGCCATCAAATTTGTACTTGTCCAACTTGGGTGCCTGGTGGTTGGAATGGTGGTGATTTCCATGGAAGTGAGTGTGATGGCTAGATTCTCCTTCTATGTGTGCATCAACACTTGGCTCCTCCTAATGAGAATTGGTGATAAGTTATGTTAGTTGTGAGAGATTTTTGTCAATATTGTCCATATTTTTTTAGAATTATTCGAACCTTTTTTCAAGGCCGTCGATCCTCTCAAAATTCATAACTTGAGATATGGTACCTAGCATTCACCATCTCGTTCAATTACTTAAGAGTAGTATTCTTGGTAAGAGGGTTATCTTGGGAGTCTAATGGTGTGGAACACTTGAAGTCATGTCAGAATTTTTTTTGGGACCAATGGAAAATTGGGGACTTACAAGTGAATGGTACCACTACAACCAGCTCGTCATCTTGAATCTGATGGGCTAAGTCTCTAACAAGCGTCCGGGGATGGTCTCATTTTTGTTTGTACTACGAAAGGAGTTTTACTCCCTATTAATCAATACTACAATGGAAAAATTATAGAAATCTTGATGCTGCCCAATGTCCTTTGAAAATTAGGCTTGGAATTTAGCAACAGAACCCCAAGGTCTTGGTCATGCTGAATGTGCTGCGACAATCAAATCTAAACTACATCAGCCAAAACCCTCACTACACAAACCATTTGATCTACACCCTGAAAACCCCAACTTCTAAATATGATTTGTATGGTAGTGGAAGAACCCCAACTGTTGGATCTAATATGGAAGATAAGGTAGAGGGAAATCTTCAGATAGCGGAGGGAATTATGGTCACAAAGGAGTGTCAGGTGCTACAAATCATGATACATGTAGAGGTCCATAAATAGTACTCAGCCCAATATTTCAGGGCGCTATCTAAGGAGGATCGATTGTACCCTTAACCATACTACCTGACTACCCTATTGTACGTGCGAGTAATCTCCTTGAGTGTTTCTCTCAATTTACTATAGCAACAATATGAATGATGAATTATCTAAGGTTAGGTTTCAGGCGAGCCTAGGGGGTTTCCAATATACTTGAGGATACATGGAAGTGCATTCTATGCATGCTTCTGTCTAATGCACTACTACTCGAAGAGGTACCCACAAGGGTTAGAAGGGAGTCCAACAAACGTGACCACCTCTTTTAGTTCTTGTGTGCATGTCTCCCCAAATTCGCAGGTTTATGCACTCCATGAAAGATCTGTGGTTTAAAGACGTCCAAACATGTCTTTAGCCTAAAAGAAATTCTACGAAAATTGGAGGTACAACTGGCCCTGGAAAGTGCTCTTATACCACTTGTTATGCTCTTGACCTACGATAAATCTAGAGTACCATAAATATGAAGAAATATAGCCCAGAACAAAGAATTATCACATGAAATGAGAAAAACTACAAAGTATTTTATTATTCAGAAACAGATTCAATGTTCACTTGCCTCTTTGAGGGGGCAACCTCTAGCAGAACAGAGCTCGATTATAATAAGACTCGATGATCTTTCTCTTACTAACTATGACTATTTATAGCTAAATGACATCCAAAACCCTTACTACTAGTGGTCCCTTGCATAACAATGGTTAACCACTTTACTTATTAACTATGGCTTGTTTACAACTAACTGTGGTCCCTTTTCTCTAATACCGGTCAACCACTTACAATTATCAATGTAGGATTTATTGACTTTCTAACTAACTATGACTCTGACTTGGTCCATTGGGTTTATTACATAAATAAAGGAGTTAGGGTTGGACCCTAACAAACAACAACTTCACCTTGTATATTAATGACATTTTCAAATATCCAATGCTTATGTAATTTGTAGATTTGATTTCTAATTTCACATATGTGAAGGGAAATTATGATAAGTGATTTAACATTTTAATTGAAGAAGATAAATGTTATTTTACTATTGTATTTATTTTTATATAAAGGAGTTTTTAGATCTAGTTTATGCATGAAAGGATTTCCTAGAGTTGAAATATATCAAATACTTTGGTATCTTTTCTACTTGGATTATCTAGAAGTTTCAATTGTTAAAGATTGAAATATTACCCATTTATATTGTAAATTCCACAAAGGAATGATATAATTTTTTTCAAGAACCAATTTTTTATCCCCCCTATGAATAATACCGTCTAATCAAGTTGAAGCTAGGAAAACAAGGCATTTAAAGCTATTAAATATTGTGGCCCAACATAAGAAACAAATTGAGAAGTTAGATGCTATCTATGGTTTTTTTTATCAATTGGTCCTAGTTTTAGCTAGGAGTTCTCAATTTGAGGTATAACATCCAAGGATATTAATTAGGCATGTTACTGACATGGAAAGAAGTGAAGAAAAAATCCAACAAGCACTAAGGGATTTTGAAATAGAACTTGTGGATTAGGAAGCCAATAAATCAACATAATCCATTCAAGAAGCTCACAATGGGTATGCATTTCTATGATTTTAAGTTTATCTATGTTTTACATAAATGTTTGGATTTCAATATAGTTTTGTAGGATTTATACTAGGAGGTCTCTATGTTATTCTAATGTAATAGCTAGAAAAATTCAATCCCTCATAACTAATTTCAAATTTTGGATAATATCTAAAATACTAACTTCCCAAAAGTTTTTTTTTATCTTTGTATTATATATTATCTAATGTAGCAACATAAATTTTTTATTACAAATTATATGCAAACTCCTCACATGAATAGATTTCAATGATGTCCATATTCTAATGGAGAGGTTTCCAATAACAAACCATAGTGCATCAACCTATCAGAGTGTAGAAATTCACCTGTAGAACAAACCAATATATAAAATGTCATAAAGCATAATACTTGTTCTACTTCTACAAAACATTAAGCGGAAGCATAATCGAATTCATAAGCAACATCAAGTAGAAACATGCATAACTGATCAAGAGAAATAATCACACATAACACAAGATATATCCAAGGGAAAGCAC